>JAADWT010000186.1:0-29653 GCA_023336285.1 Pythium grandisporangium
CCCCCCCCCCCCACAAAGCCAAGGCAAAGTGGAGGGCAGTAGTGCAGTAGGCAGCGCAATGACGATGGAAGACGGCGTGGCGCGCGTGCTGCGCGAGGCCCTGCGCGGCGGCAGCATGGACGAGGAGATCCTCGAGTACCTGAGCGGCGTGGTGGCTGGCCAACTGGCCGACGGACCCGGTGATGCCGACGCGCTGGCGCTCGCGCTGGAGGACAGCGTGGCGCCGTTTTTGGTGAGCACGGCCTTTGTTGAGAGCGAGGAAGCCGCCACGGCCATGTGCGCCACACTGGCCAAGCAGCTCTTTGCCAGCGGATTGCTCGGGGATGCCAACGGCGATGCGCTGGCCCGCAATGGCGGCGAAGGGGAGCTTCGGCGGCTGACCAAGGTGCAAAACATCGAAGAGCAGGCCCGCAACGACGACGGTGTGCACCAGACGCAGGAGCTGATGGAGCGCATGTGGGGGTTCCACGATATCCGTCGCCGCACCAATTTGGAGATGGAGGCGGCGCAGTCCACGCAGTCGGCGCGCCAGGTGCGCAAGACGGTCAAGCTGGAGAAGCTCATGCAGGAGCGCGACATTGCCGACGCCGAGCTGGACCGCGAATGGGAGGATATCCGCGTGCTGCCCGATATGTCGCAGGACAATGGCGAGCGTGACATCCACGTGGCGCGGTTCTCGATCAATTTCAAGGGCAAGACATTGCTCTCGGACACGGCGCTCAAGCTTGTGTCTGGTCGCCGGTACGGTCTCGTGGGCAAGAACGGTGCCGGTAAAACGACATTGCTGCGCTACATTGCGCACTACGAACTGGAGGGATTCCCTCGTCACGTGCGCATCCAGCTTGTGGAGCAGGAGTCGGCCTCCAAGCTGAGCCACGAGACGAGGAGTGTCCTCGACGTGGTGCTGTCCAGTGATTACGAGCGCACACTGCTGCTGGCCGAGGAGAAGGAGCTTGTGGCCGCGGATGAGGCTGGTCAGGGCACACCCGAGGGTGCGGACCGCCTACAGCAGGTATATGCGCGTTTGCTGGAGATCGATTCCGATTCCGCCGAGGCCCGTGCGCGTGCCATCTTAAACGGCTTGCAGTTCCCCGACCATGTGATCCTGGGCCCCGCACAGGCCCTGTCGGGTGGTTGGCGCATGCGGACAGCGCTGGCCGGCGCGCTGTTCATGGCGCCCGATCTCTTGCTTCTTGATGAACCGACCAATCACTTGGACCTTGAGGCCGTGATCTGGCTGGAGCATTACCTGGAGAAGTACGAAAAGACCATGATCATCGTGTCCCATGACCGGAAGTTCCTGAACGCCGTCTCCACGGATACCGTGCTCCTCTCGAACCAAAAGTTGGTGTACTACCGTGGTGATTACGATACGTTTGAGAAGACGCAGAAGGAAAACCTGCGCCAGCAACGCAAGGCCTACGAGGCGCAGCAGATGAAGATCACGCACATGCAAGAGTTTATCGACCGCTTCCGCGCCAACGCCAAGAAGGCGCCACTTGTGCAATCCCGTGTCAAGGCACTGGAGAAGATCATGCGCGAGCTGATTGACGAGCCGGAGGATGAGCGCGCGTTCCGGATGACGTTCCCGCCGGCCGAAGCATTGGGCCGTCCCATCATCGCCATCGACTCGGTTGCATTCCGCTACGACCGCACCAAGGGCGAGGCGGAGCTTGCCGCCGCCGCGGGCAAGGCTCCACCACCACCACCCTTGCTTTTCAAGGATGTGCACATGGGTATCGACATGTCGTCTCGCATTGGGATCCTGGGTGTCAACGGCTCGGGTAAATCGACGCTGATCAACATCATGCTGGGCAAGCTGCGCCCCACAGAGGGCACGGTGACGCACAACCCACGTGTGCGCATCTCCACGTTCTCGCAGCATCATGTGGACTCACTGGACCTTGCCAAATCGGCCGTGGAAAACATGAAAATGCTCTATCCGGGCCACGAAACGGACGAATTCCGCTCGCACCTGGGTCGGTTCAATCTTTCGGGGGAACTGGCCATCAAACCTACGCGCACGCTGTCGGGTGGGCAAAAGTCTCGTGTCGGGTTTGCGCTCATGACCTGGCGGTTGCCGCATATCGTGGTGCTGGATGAACCGACGAACCACTTGGATATGGAAACCATTGACGCGCTGATCGAGGCGCTGCGTGGCTTTAAGGGTGGCGTCGTGGTTGTCTCCCACGACCAGCACTTTGTGAACTCGGTCTGCGACGAACTCTGGGTCGTCGGTGAGGAAAAGGTGTCACGCTTCCACGGCTCGATCGACAACTACAAAAACCACGTGCTCAAACATTAGGAAACAAAACAGAAGATGACGGCCAAGCCCGATGGCTCGTTCATCTATGCATCACAATAACACAATTAGTCTGTGAGTTAATCAGGAATGTCCACGCAGCGCTCCTACCAGCATCGTACAGTTTGCCATCCAACAGATTGCACAGCCAATTCCTCCCCAAGCCAGTCTTTAAACGTAGTGATGAGATTTTGTATGCGTGAGCGGGCTGCCCAATGCCTAGCGACTGCGCTCCTCTTTGTCACCGTTTCCCTCCTCTCCTAAGCTTTATGTGATCTATCCCACGGTTTGTCGGCTTGTCACGTCGCTCATCGCAACGGGGATGATGGCATGCTCAACGGTTCCAGGGTCCGTGACTGCTTACGTTTGGTGGGTGTGGCTGCCCCACGCGTGGGGCTCTGCAGAGTCGGACCGCTAGTCGCATGGCCCGTGCCTCTGCTGTCTCCCACAGCCTCCTGGCGCACGAGGCTCAGCGTTGACACTCGTTTCTTGGTGTTCGAGGGCGACGACACCGACGACGACGACGCGGTGGGATCGCTCTCAATCTCGGGCGCGGTCACTGGGCGAAGCGCCGGGAGTTCCCCCGAGTCTCCGGCAGCTCCGCTCCGCAGACCCGTGACTGGGATGCTTGTCACGGCACGGCGCGGAGCTGCATGCGCCAACTCGACCTCCATGCAAAGTCTTACCTTGACCAGTGATGTGTCTTCCATAACGCGCAGCGTCCCCAGAACTGCATCCGGGCTACACGCACGCGGCATGGTCACCGTCTTGGAAATCCCAGTTGCTCCGCGTTCGGGTAGAGTTGTTGTGGCGCGCAGTCGAGAGTGATTAGGCGATAACGGCGAACGGGAGGCCTTGGCGGATGCGGCCGAGATGGCGGCACTGGCTTTGGCTTCAGGTACAACCGACGACATATCGCTGGCAATGCTGTCAATCAACCCGAAGCCATCAGCGATATTCAAGCCACCGCTCCCGCCCTGCGCTGCCTTCATCTCCGTATCCCCGTCCACGTCTTCATCTTCGTCATCCTCGGCCTCTTCATCGTCACCACCAAGTGCCATGTCAGTCCCCGAGTGTATTGCCACCGACAGAGCATCAAGCTCGGGCCATGATTCCATGTTATCAATGATAACGGGCGCCCAGTCAGGGGCTGCACCGGGTTGCACGACGGCAAGGTTCCCTGTGGTCACCAGTGCTAGTGGCTTGGTTGTGGCATCACCCTCCGTTGTCGCTGCAGCAACGTGTCGCGTTGCAACAATGGCGTGTAACGCATTATTGGCCACAATCAAGACATCGTGCGCATGCGGATCCGCCAGCGATGTGATCGCGGACACGAGCCCTTCACGGTTGGCCATGGCACGACTTACCGCCAAATGTGTCGAGCTGGTACTGGGGTCACCCTGGACCGTTGAGTCGTGATGGCCGACCAGCGTTTGCAGCGTTAGTGCACAGATATGACGCTTGGCAGACGAAGTGGCATTTGCTCCAAGCCGGAGGAGGACAGTCACACCGTCATTCTTGAGAAGCTGCAGGCGGCAACGCGCGACACGTGTGACGTTGCAAAGCGCGACCACGACATGTTCCCGTGTCTCGGCAATTGTAGATGCCGCCAATGCGAGCAAGAGCGGCACAACGGCAGGTTGAGACCCAAGCCGCTGCTCCTTAACATCTGACGCGGGCGATGCGGCCGCTGATGTGTGCCCTGGCTGTGGTGGAGACGGAGTTGCGGTAGTTGCCGACGAAGTTCCTATACCTCGAAGTGGTTGGGGCGGTAAATCCTGGCGGGTCAGATTGCGCAGTACGATTATACAGTGATGGCAAAACGATTCGCCCTTCACAGCAACAAGCCCCTTGAACGGTGATGGAATTGCCTTGGTGGCCGTGGATGAAGTGGACGGGGGTGTTGTACGCGCCAGCATGGTAACTATATCCAACGCACCGTCACGTAGCATAATATCATGGCATTCAGCGTGCCTGGACAGGTTGCTGAGTGCGGAGATAATCCGCATCGTGGCTGGATCTTGATCGTTTGCGGTCAAGGAAGAAGAAGCCACAGCACCGCTAGCAATCGCACGTAAAGCACGAATGATCCCATCGCGCACCAGTTGCACCCCAAGCTCACCCTCGATGGCATCACACGTGTCAATCGACGACAGATTAGCCAATGCGCATAACAATTCCGTGGCCATGAGCCGTGTCTGAGCCTGGTTCTCGTGCTCGCTATGAGACGCACTTGAGTTACCACCATCTCTAGACGCAGCACTCGATCGCCTTGACCGGTTGGATCGCCGTCGCTGTCCCCCATCAACAGCGTCGCCCTCGCCATAGCTCGCCCCATTATTATCACTTTCCTCGTCGCTAGATCCACCTAATTGCGGGGGATCGTCGGCCTCCTCTGTGGCTGCTAGAATAGCAGCCAATGTCTGCACCCCACGCGCCACGATGAAAGTTTGCTGGTTCTTCAACACCGTCAAGAGATTCCGCAACGCAAATACACAAGCTGCGGTTGTCTCCACACATGGTGCCCCCGAACTTGATGGCATCACAGTCGAGTTCGTGGTGGACGACGAAGTTGTCGTTGCCTGACGCTTTAACACATCGTTTAGCACACTCACCATTGGCGGGGTCGAACTGGCCATTGTCGCGGCAGCTGCTGGCATAGTAGTAGTAGTAGCTCCGGTTGCAGCCGTGGTCATTGACGCAGACGTCCCTGCCGGCGCCGTGCTTGCTTGACCACTTGCCGTCATGAGTTGGACCGCGAGCGCGTTCCCTGAAAGATTGGCCACTGTACGCGCAGCGTATCGACGCACATCCCGATTTTCCGATTTGAGCTGTGCAGCGAGCAGAGCTAGTACGTTAGCGTCATCACGTACAAGAGCGTCTCGTAGGTCAAACGCAAGGTCCTCGCAGTCGTCACCGTCGCCGTCATCATGCGTATCGCCAGCACTATTCACATCCAGTTCCCCATCCACGGATCCTCGCGTATGGGGATGGCTGCTATTGCCACAGCAGGACAGATTGTAGAGCACATGAGCGGCATACACCTTGGTCTCTGGATCGCGTACCTTGGACAGGTGTTTGATCAACCCTGCAGCACCCTGCGTTAACATTCGTGCTTCCACATGATAGTTTTGGTGCAGATGCACGGTGGCAGCCGAGGATAGATTACTGAGAATGCCACAGACCATACGCTTTAACTCCCGGCTGAGCTCAGCTTGATACATGCGCACCAGTACGCGCACAATTTCCATCTCTAGCAAGGGAGGCACGCGGGCGGCATCCAGTGATAAATTATAGACCGCGCGTAATGCCAAGTCCCGTGTTTCCTCGTGCGCTGCTGTCGCAGCAGCCAACACCGACGCTGGAGCACTGGTATGATGGTGGCTGCCTACGGTGGCGGACGTGGTGATTGTCGAGCGCGCGAGCTTGAGCAGAGCGTACAGCACGCCATCCGCGACCATGCGCTCACGGGTGGCGTCGTGCGTCAGCAAGTTGAATAAAGCCTTGGCACATATCTGTTTGGTCGCATCGCTGTTGATCCGCAAGAGAGTGATCACGATAAAATCATCTGTGGTGGGCGAGTGAGCACCACCTGATTGTGGGGACAGTGGAGGTGGTCGCCTCGCCAAGTTGCAAAGCGCGACGGCAGCGCATACTTGTGCGTGGTGCAGACCCGTTCGCATGATACTATTGAGCGCTGCCGCCACAGCGCCTGCTGCCAGCGGCGGTGTCGACGATGCAGCCCCATTTGCCATGAGAAACAGCTGCAACCCGCGCAATTCCAGCGTTGCACGGGCGATAGTGAGTGACGCACGCAGCACAGTTTGCTGCTGAAACCACACAGCACCTCGCCCCAAACGCGAGTTTCTCGCCGCTGCTTGTGTAGCCAACAGAAGTAACGATGCCGTGAATGCTGTCGCGTCCGGTGACTCGCCGTTGGTTGCCCGTGAAGTGCGACACACACTCGTGTGCAAGCGGAAAAGCAGTTGCGCGCAAGCGTACCGTGCACGCACAACCTCGTTTTCGATATGACGCCTCGCCGTTGTGGCTGCGGGGCCGGTGCCCACATCCACTGACGCGATGGCAGCCGTGGAGAGATAGTACTGTACAGCATCCAGAATGCCATCCTCTAGCATTCGGTCACGATTTTGATCTAGTGTGGCGAGTTGCGCCAGCGCGGCCAGGCAGTCGCGCCAGGTGCGATAACGTTGACACAGTATCGCTGTCACGAAAGCCGTCTTGGACACAGATAGCGACGATGGCGAAGAAGAGTAGGACAAGGATGCAGAGATGGCGGCTTTGCCCTTGGCTCCGGCGACGGGCGTTGTCGCTGGTGACGATGCAACTGCTGATGACGTTGATATCGCGGCAGCTCCTCCTTCTCTGGTGCCTCGAGTCTTAACCTGCAACACACGCACGAGTAGGGCCGCAGTTCCTTCACTTAAAAGGGTATCGTCATTCTCACGGCATGTGGATAAATGAGCGAGGATCGATACGGAGGCGCCACATAGCTCGGCATTTTCAATATGTTTGCCCGCGAATGCCAGTATAGTCGGGACGACCGCCTTCGTGTCTTCTGCCTCGGTGGCGGCAATAAGTCGGGTCTTCATGATGGGATCACGTGCCAGGCTCAGCATGGCATACACCCCAGCACGTTCGATTGCACCGTGTGCCTTTGCTTTGTCTGCCATTAGTACGGACCGATCGGCAGACGTCACCGTATCAGCGACACTTGGAGGTGGTCGCAACAGTGCCAGCAACGCAGGCACGACGCCTTCTTCAACCATTCGCATAAAATTCGCTGGATGCAGCAATAGGTTACTGAGAGCGGTCACACAGTCCAGCTTCAGCATCGTGGTGTAGTCGTGGTCTTCCCCGTCACCATGTCCGTGCATTTGCTGTTGTTGCTGCAGCAATGGCGGCTGAATATAACAACCAGGTACTTCTTCGCGAGCAAGGACGGCGAGAAGCACCCGAACGGCGCCACTTTCCACGAGCCCCAACCGACAGTGATCTTCTAGCGTGAGTTGTGCGATGCATATCACCGCGTACGTCTCTGTAGCGGCCACGGCACTCACGAAATCGTCGCTATGCTTGCCAGACGCGGACATTTGGGTATCTGTCAGCATTTCCAAAAGACGAGGCACAAAAGCCCCGTTCGCGATGCGAACACGCAACTTGGCGTTACCAGCGAGCTGCGCCAATGCATGCGCACAGTTTCGACGCACACGCGCAAGGATGTCGAGCGCCATCATCGTTGCAGCCTCGTTTTCCTGAATATTCTCGTCAATGCCTACCTCCATAGTCGACTTCTCCTCTGCAAGTTGGCGAATACGGTCCTGGGCGTGGTCATGCGCGTCAAGAAGTGCTGAAATTACATTCGTGGCGCCATATTGAGTCATCAGGATTTGGTTGCTGCGCATGGCCGCGAGATTGCACAGCACACAACTCGCGATCTCGAGTACGGGCAACGATGGTGTTGAGGATGGTGCGGTAAGCGTCGCCAGCGCCGAAAGCGCGCCGTCCTCGACCATGACTGTGCGTGTGGTCGGAAGCAGCGACAGGTTGAGTAGCGCCTGCGCACAGCTGTGACGCGTCAAGCCCAGCGCACTAGAATCACGAGCCACCTCACTCTGACTAGGCTTGGCATCTTCGGCGGACGAACTGCTGTCGCTGGTTGTGGTGCGCAGACACAGCGCTGAAAGTGTGGACAACAGTGCGTCACAGGTAACGGCGCGCGGCACTGCCGCAAGATTGACCAGGGCGTGCATGCACACCTCCTGCACATCGACACTGGCGCTAACGGGGAGGGCCGCCGTTAGAGTCCCCGCACCCGAAAAACCAGGTGCCTGCACACGTGCCGCATGACCACCCATGAGCTGGACAAGCACAGCCACTGCACCCTCGTGAACCATCCGAAAGTGAACCGCGTCATCGACTGACAGGCGAAGCAGGGCGCGCGCACAACATGCTTTAACCGTCAATAGCGGTGAGTGCGCGAGCTCAAGTAGTGCCGCCAACGCACCATCCTCCACCAAACGCGCGTACACGTCGCGCATGGTTGCCACGGGTGCCGTCGTCTTGTCTGGTTGAAGAATACTGTCCATCGCCTGGTGGTTCCCACTCTCAACCGCCGTGAGGTTGAGCAGCGTAGCGGCAGAGAAGAGACGGATGGCAGGATCTTCCGTTTTGAGCACTGCTGCAAGCGTGGCTACGCCACCTTCGCGGAGAAGTTGTGCCTCACAGCCGCGCAGACACGACATGTTGTACAGCCCTTCAACCGCGCGGAGTTTCATATCTCGACTTAACAGGGAGATACTGGGGGCGTGACCTCGCGCTGAGAGCTCCAGCAGCTCGTGCACCGAAGCGGCTGCCACGTAGTGGCTAAGCGTCGATGGACCACTACTGTTGATGGCAATATTGCTTCCACCAGGCGCGATCATGTGAGCCGAAGTAACATCATGAACCCCGCTGCGACCCAGGCAAGGAGTTGACGCCGACGTGGTCATACCACTGCAGTTGTTGCTGGTGCCCGTGCCATCTCCTGCCATGTGTACGAGCATGCCCACGGTCGTGGGCGTTGTGGCCACCGTGTGTCGCAGCTCATTGCGCGGGTTCTCGCTCTCATTCTGAAAGCGCGTCTTATCAATGCGAGACAGGTAGATGAGGCCTTCGTCGTAATCACCACGCTGGTAGAATAAATCACCGCCCACTTTGCGTCTTGACAACAGTGATGGTTTGGCGGAATTGCTTTTGCCAGGCGCATCGCTTGCAGCACCTCCACTTCCTCCTGTACTGTCGCCACCTTCGCGTCCACCATTGAGCAGCAAGGCCAGGTCCCGCTTCGCGCCATCCGACATCCCCGCGCCGGCGGTGGCGACTGCATTGCCACCACGAGTCGCACCACGTTGATACTTATCCTGCGCATCCTGGCGGCGACGACGCGTGACAGCCTCGCTCTTGATGTGCTGCAGTAGAGCGCGCACCAGGTCGTCCTTCTCCGGGTGGTCGCGCCAAAAGCTACGCTGCCGGTGCAGCTTCCAGTGCTTGACCAATTCCTTCAGCTCTTCCACGCGAATAGGCGAGTTGTGTGGATCTCGATTGCGCGGGAAGAGGTCATACTTGATGAGGTACACGCGTAGGCCGTCAATTTCCTGGTCTCGCCGCAGGGCCGCCAACCGCTGCTCCATGTTGGTCGCACATTTTGGCGGGTTGAACGCCATCGTGACCGCTGCCAATACGGTTCTTTCAGTCCTTCTCTAGCAGCCTCGTGCGTGGGTGGCGATCTCCCACACAGTTGACAATGCTTCCGCATTCTCATCTCCACTATTTTTGTCGCCTCATGTTGTTATCGATTGCACCACAGAGCTCGCACTCCTAAAACAACTACTTTGCTGTCACTTTGGTCTTCCCACCCGCCCTTCTATCAGTTCCTGCTGCTGCCGCAACCTTACGCGCCAAGAACCGTGCACGAGCCGCCTCCATCATATCCTGCTTCTTCTTGTCCTTTGTATCTGCCACGTTGTCTGCTGCATTACCCATACCAGGAAGGTCACTCGAGATATCTTTTGGCGGTGCCACGTTGTCCAGCGCAACCGCAGCGGCTCGACCACCGATGTGGTAGAGCAGATCTGTACTCAGCTCAGTTTTCCCCTTGCTATAGAAACGTACCCATCGCGGCTCCACCTGCAAAACACCACGCATGAATGGTCGACTCGTGGCCACCAGCTCCTGGTACACACAGCATGCCGGGGGCGCCACGTAGTGAAGTACCGACTGCGGGTGCAGCTGAAGTAAGCGCACAGAGCTATTGCCTGCATCACCTTGATCTCGGGTAACCATCTCCATGGCGCGATACACGTTTGACTGTGTCGAACAGCGACAAACGGCGTGAGGGAAGAAGCCAGCACACGCGGCCCGGCGCAGCCGGGTTGTCTCAGATCGGTCCATGGCGCGCTCCATCTCTCCTCGGAATTCCAATGCTTCCGTTGACTCATCCGCTCCGTGGCCGTTCCGTTCTGTCCGCAGCTGCTTCACATCCTGCTCTGACAACGTCTCCACGATTTCCATTAACTGCCGCGCCACCGCTTCGGCCGTGGAAAGCGCACGGAAGCGAAGACCGCGTTCCTCACACCATTTCATCTGTGCAACGCGATTCGGGGAACTACCGTTTCCACTACTAGTTGCGTGCGAAAAGGCGGTCAGCACGCGTCCATACGTAAGCAGGTCACCGTGTTCGTCAACCAGGTCTTCTCGTGTCAAACGTAGCATTACTTGATCCCGCTCTGTACCCGACTCCTCCCCGCAATCTTGATCCTCGTCGGGGCCATGATTCTCGCGTCCACGGCCGCCATTTCGACGGCCTCTGTGACCACCCGTTGCCACAAATATGTCCTCCACCGTGAGCATGGCGACGATGCGTGCCATAGCAACCGGGCACTTAAGCGCCACAGCCTCAATCATGGCGCGAGCTAGCATAGGTTCCAGGGGGAACTGCGCCAGGAGCCGACCGCGCGTCGTCACGTAGCCCTCACTGTCCAAAGCGCCCAGTACCCAGAGCTGATGCAGTGCGTCCAGCAACGCATCTTCCTCGGGCGCGTCCAGCCACGCAAAACCCAACACGTCGTGCACGCCCAGCACCTTTAGGTAGAGCACGGTGGTGGCCAGGTTGGTGCGCAAAATCTCGGGCACGCTCTCGTCCATCATGGCGTCGTACGAGTCCTTGGCAAATAGTCGGAAGCACTTGCCCGGCGCGGTACGGCCCGCACGACCCGCGCGCTGCTGAGCCGAGCTCTTGGAGACCGGCACGACGACGAGTGCGTCCATGCCCGTGGCCGGGTTGTACGCCTTTTGCTTTGTGAATCCACAGTCTACCACGAAGCGCACACCATCGATCGTGAGTGAGGTCTCGGCCACGTTGGTGGCCACGATCACCTTACGGGACCCGCGCCGCGTGTGACCAAAGATGGCTTGCTGACGAGCCGCCGAGAGCGCGCCGTAGAGCGGGAGCACGTGGAGCGGTACCTCGTCGTCACGCGTGAGGCGCGTTAGTTCGGCACATGCGCGTTCAATCTCTTGCTGACCCGTGAGAAACACGAGCAGGTGGCCCTCCTCCGCGGCATGGCTGCGGTGCACCTGCAGCGCCGTGTCCACTGCCGCCTCCACGTAGGGCGACAACGGCCCGTGTCGCCCCATGATCTGCATCTGCTTGGCGTGGAAGATCTCCACGGGGAATGCACGCCCCGGGATGGAGAGAATCGCTGGTATCAAGGCCGTCGCCGTCACCGTCGCCGTGGTCGTAAAGAACGAGGCCACGCGCGCCGTGTGCAGTGTGGCCGACGTGATGAGCAAGCGGAGGTCGGGGCGTCTCTGTAGCACCTGGCGAAGCAGACCAAAGAGCAGGTCCGTGTGCAGGCTGCGCTCGTGGGCTTCATCCAGCATCACGACAGCGTAGCGACGCAGCAGCGGGTCGTGCAGGCACTCGCGCACCAGCACGCCGTCCGTGAGGAATTTGATCTTGGTGGCCCGCGAGCAGCGGTCGTCGAACCGGATCGCGTACCCCACCAGGCCGTCACCGCCCACACGCGTGCGCATCTCCTGCGCCACGCGCTGCGCCACAGCCACCGTGGCCACTCGCCGCGGCTGCGTGACTGCGATGCAGGCGCCATCTGCGCCATCCACAGCGCTGCCATCCTGGCTCGCCTTGGTAGTGATATCGGTAGTGGTATTATTGGTATCCCTGTTGTTGGTGTCGGCGCTTTCGGCGTTGTTGGTGTTGTTGGTGTTGTTGGCGTTGGCGTAGCCCGCCGCGAAAAGGTACTGCGGGATCTGAGTCGTCTTGCCCGACCCGGTCTCGCCCACACAGATCACGACCTGGTGCGTGCGCAGCGCCGATAGCAGTTCCTCACGGTGCGCAGCCGCTGGCAGCAGACTTGATGAGCTTGCCTCCATGTTCTCTTGCGATCTTCGTAGTGTGCTGGTGTCTGTGCGTGATCTCCGCCTGCCCGAGCGAGAGCGAGACCGAGACTGAGCGCGACGATGATGGAGCCGCCTTCCTCGCGACGGAGACTGCGATCTCGACCGGCGACTGCGCGAGGACCTGCGCACATCGGCGCCTCTGCTCCTGCTTCTCTTCCTGTCCGCGCCGCGGCTACGGCTCCTCGTGTGTCGGCCAGGATACGCGCCGCCGTCTCCATGGTGCTCGCGCCTTGATCCCGTCATGATGATTGATTGGGCTCTCTCTCTCTCTCTCTCTGACCGTCACGGTGTGAGGGGAAAATCCCAAGTTGACGTTGTGTGGTCCACGCAACGGGTGGGGACCAGCGTTCACTCCACTATTTTCCCATTGGTCAAAACCAAAATGGCTACACTCCACAATGCGAACACCATTGCTCCCATCAATACATGCATACCTTTCCACGCCGGGACGGCAGCAGCGGGCCTCAGCATGGACCTGTATGGACGTGTATGGACAGGTAGACGGCATGGCTACTGCCCGCGGTGCACAGCATTAAGGGACAGCGCCATTGCAAGAGCCATTGCAGTAGCGATGACGGACGACGCGTTTTCCGCGCCGGAATGGATGGCCACCGCGTCCTGGGCGTCCTCACCATCACCGTCACCATCGCCACCAGCGTCTACATCGACATCGACATCTCCATCTCCATCGACGCCATCGCCATCACCATCACCATCAGTGTCATGCCAATTGGAGGTCATCACAGCGCTTGGTGCGTTCCAGGATGCCATGGACGAAGTGTACAGCGATGCCGCGGGGGGTATCCGTGAGGACACCAGCAGCTGCATTCGTCGTGCCTATATGCCACTCATGGAAGCACTGACCAACCGTGTGTTGGCAGCCACGTCGTGCGCGTGTGTCGCTGCCAGCTTTGACGTCGAAAAGGCAAACGTAATCGACTTGGCGTACCGATCGACAGCCCGAGAAATGTATGTCCTGCGGCGCCAAATTTCGCAGTTGAAACGGGACCTTTACCGCACGGTTCAAGGGTGGACGGCAGCACGGACGGCAGCTCACGTCATGGCGTGGCGCGTAATGGAAGCTCAAGCGGAAAGGAACGCTATACTGTGGAGCAGGGATTCTGACTGTGGACAATGCCGTGGCAAGAAGGACGTGGCGGATGCTGCAGTCCACGAAGATGAAAAAGGTGATACGACTGACTCCGAAACGATGACTCCTCTTCCACCACGGTCGACATCTCCGCCTAAATCGCCATCGCCATCGCCAACACCACAACCAATACCACCTTTACAAAAAGATCATGGCGAATCTTCTCCGCGTGCAACCCATTTCACGAATCACCAGCAAATATCGCGTACGAATGAGCATGACAGCTCAAGAGCTCCGTGTGAAATCCACAATGGCCAACAGATCAGAGACGCGCGTGGCGAACATGAAATGACCCATTCTTTCCAATCAAGGTCAAATACCATTCAAGTACGACGCGGGCACCACCAATCAAAGCGAGGTCGTGAGAACAAACCTATGCGACCACGCTGGCGTTGAAGCCTCACTTGAGACGCCTACGACGTATGAATCATGTATAAATGCCGAGTGAATGACCGCTTCTTGTTCAGTGCGAGGACCGCAGACCATGTTTGTGTTTGTTTTGAGCAGTATTGAAAAACTGTTAGGCTCCAGTCTCGACCGGGCCGTGACTACCAGAGACTCGATTCGAGCTGCGTGACCTACCCACCCACTTTGGGTTTGCTTTAGTGGGTGTACCCTGCAAGCAAGAATTGTGCTCCTAAATTGATATGCAATCTAAAGTGCGATGCTCCCGGCCAATTTACTCACCTGTTGCTTCGCCTTTCTCAGATTCCTCTGCCTTCGCAAATTGGCTGCATCACGTCGCCATCACTTCAACACTGCAATGTGACCTCGGTCATCGACACAATCCTGGAGATCATCATGGACATTTTTGGATCATTGCCTCAGAGCAATTACTGGTGGAAGTATCCGGAGCACCGCAACAACAACTGCTCATCGGTCTATTCAATGCGAAAGAAGATAATAGTGCATGCGATTAGAGCGAGGAGGAGGAGGGGGCATACTACTGTTACCAACTGATTTTCTTGTATCCTTGACTTGGGAAGAGCAAACAATTCGCTCCAGCATACAACCGCCAGCTGCCGCTCCAGCATACCGCTTGCCGGCTAGCCATAGTCATTTACATGGATACGTACATGGAGATTCCTAAGTTCTTGATCACCTCACAAACGGCTAAGTGCTGTTCTTTAGTATGGAATATCGCTCGAGCAATGAAAACTGCGACGGTTCAAGATCCCACCAAAGTACAAAACTAAATACACCGGTAGATACCGGTAGTCTTTTGTTAAGATCCAACACTGTACTATCATAATTTACCCTACCCCTTTTACAAATAGCCTTCCTACAATAATACCGATAACTACCACTACCGGTCTGGTTTTCTCTAGTATGATTGGTCAATAATAAAACGGAAATAACGAAGCCATGAAGAATGATATTTTGTCGTAGACGGTCCACGTTTTATTTAACAATGTTAAAAAGATAGTGTCGGTTTGTACGATGTATAGCGCAATATTCGGAGTTATACAAGACTTTCATTTTGCTTGCCTACCCTGCCGTAATTAACAGACCTACCCGTTATAATTACCGGTACGCGGTTAGTATGTATTAGTTATTTGTTGAAGTTTGTGTCCTTTTGTGTACCGATGACGCATCAAGATCGACTCGCCTACGTGTGGTGGCGTTTCTTACGATTAAGATACCGTTTGTTACATCTGTCTTGCTTGTGGTGGTGGCTCACTTTTGACAAACTCCACGTCCGAGTCCCCCTCCTCCTCCATCTCGTCATCGTGCACGTTCCCTCTTCCACTTCCACTTCCCCCTCCTCCATCTCCTCCTCTTCCCTCCCGTGCCTCTTCGCCAGCATTCCCTCACCACGACCAATCTCCTGCACGTCACGGCGCCTTTTATCACCAGACACCACCGGTGAAGCCCATTCTCCACTGGTGAAGCCCATTCTCCCCCATAATCCTCTTCCTCCTCCTTCTTCTCCTCCTCTGCCAGTCGCTTCAGCACGTTCTGCATTTGCCCCACCACGGGCAAACCACTGACCTTGAGCCGACCCGCATACATCCTTACCTGGTTCTCCAGCATCTCCACGCGCCTATGCGTCACCATGCATTGCCGCGCATACATCTGCCTGCTGACCCGGAGCGTCTGCTCGTCCAGCGCCGTCGGATTCGGCAGCACCTCGGCCACGGCTCGTCGAGGATGTCATCCTCGCGACACCACAGCGCCAGCGTTCGCTTGGCTTCCAACTTATCCAAGCGGTACTGGTCACGGTCCACGTCCGACACGAGCGCGGAACCTTCATTCAGCGCTGGCGGTGGCGCCGTGCGCCTGCCCAATTGCCCGCGCGCCTGCTTCAAGGCCCCCTGCAGCGTTGTCAGCCATTTCTTCTGGGCCAGGTCTTTAGCGTAGTCGGCACGTCGCGTAGGGATGTTCTGCCTTTTGGAACACGACCGGCAGTACGTGGGGCGAGACGCCTTCATTTTGAGTGTGTGAGGTGGTAGATACCGCGCACAGCATTGACAAAAGCGGCTATTGGCGTCCACATCAATCGCTTCCTGCTCGTCCAGTACCACGAGCCAAGCGCTGCACTGCGTGCATTTCACTGACGCGGGTGACTTGGTGGTGGTGCTCACTACCGACGTCTCTGGCCTCGTCGCCGCGGGCATGACCGTCTGCTTGGTCTGTAGCGTTTGTGACTGGTTTTGTTTCGACTTGGGTATGCTCTTGTCCTCTTCCGTGCGCTCAGCTGCCTCGCGAGCGAGGCCACGAAGCAGTGCCGCCGCTGCGGGGAACGTCTCCTCTCGGTCAGGCTCTCTACGAGCCATAGTACCCACCACGTGGCCATCGCTACGACAACAGCTACTACTCGTAGCCAGCGACTGGCGCCATTCCTGCTCGTACAAGTCCATGATGATCTGCGCGGGCTCTGGGATCTCCACGTCCTGTGAGGCCAACCCCAAGAGGTAGCCATAGACCACAAGTTGCTGCAGCCGTACGGTCAGACAGCGTATACTCACTTCAATGCTCCTATCCACGCGGCGCGCCAATTCAGGCGCCTTCAGCTTGTGCCGCGCTCTGGCGGTCAATTGCCCCCACATTACCAGGCGTTTGTCTCACGCCGTGACGCACTGTCGATCAATCTCCAGCTTGCCCGGGTGCTGCGTGATACATGTCTTCGTGGGCTGGACGGCAGGATCCACCACGCCCTGTGATTGGAGCTGCCTGGTGATGCGACACATGTGCCATAGCACCTGATCCGTGGGTCGTGTGAGGCTGGTCACCACTGTGCGGATGTGCAACAGGGGCACGAGGATTTCAGTGGGGTCATTGGAGGAACGGCTGGGCCGGCAGCGCATACACAAGAGCTCAGCCTCCGAGCTGCTCGCGTTGAGAGCGTTGGCCATGCGAAGCAGTCGACACTGCACACACGCGGGCAGTATGTCTATTGGCAGCTGGTGACCTTGCCTGCGCTCTATGTCAGGTTCTGGCTTGGTCTGGACGGGGCCCTCCGCGTCGATGCACACTGTGGCGACATGCTGCTGGGTCTGCTGCTGGTGTGCCAATGGCAGGCCACCCGAGCCAGAGGCAGATGGCGAGGCCGAGAGCGACGTGCCTTCGCCATGTAGGACGGCCTCCTCCTCCTCCTCGTCATCGAAGTAGCACTCGCTCTCCGTCGTGCTTCGGTCGGAACCGGCCGCCATCATGCTTCCACCGATAAATAAATTCTTACCATGCCATGCCATCCATGCGTGCGTTCTGTTTTTTTCTTCTGCTTTTGTATCCGAAACACGCCCTGCCCCCTTCTAAATCGATCACTAACCTGATACTTCGCGCAGTTAAGTTTGTGGGAAGACTGGGCAGGCGTTCGCGGATAAGTAAGTGCCCGGAGGATGACCTTGAAGTTGCGCCTGACAAGTGACCTATCCCAATGCGTGATAACTTTTGACCATGTCCATGGTTTATACGACCTCTACTTACCATCACAGGTATGCTGCCAGCCATCAAAGTTATCAGGGCCACCACCATCACAATGACCACTGCACTCAAGGTTATTTGTTTCGCCCGTTATGCTTGCACTAACGGCTCACACTTGACAAACTCCACATCCGAATCCTCCTTGTCTTGCACCTCCTTCTCCATTTCCTGCTCCTCTTCCCTTCTGCGGAGTCACTTGACCAGCTTCCTATCGTCCTTCTTCCCTCCACCAACCCCCTCCTCTTCCTCCTCTTCCCCTTCCATCCGTGTCGCCACGCGACACCGTTTACCCCCCGACAGCGGCACAGCTAACGGAGGAGCACCGTTCCCCGTCTCGTCGTCCCCTGCACCTCCTTCCAGTCGCTTTAGCACATGCTGCACTTTCCCCACCATGGGCAGGCCACACGACTTGATGCGCCCAGCGTACATCTTCACCTGGCTTTCCAGCATCTCCACACGTCGCTGCTCCACCACACATTGCTTGGCATACATATCTCTGCTCACTTGCAGCGTCTTCTCATCGAGCCCTGTTGGGTGGGGCAGCGCCGCCTTCAGTGCTCGTTGGAAGGCAGCATTTTCGTGGTTCCACTGCCTCATCTTCGTTTGGGCTTCACGTTTATCCCTGCGGTACTGCTCGCGCTCCGTTTCCGACTCACCACCACGGCCGCGCCTTCCACAGCCCCCGCATTAGATGCCGAAGCTGTGTGCCTGCCCAGTCGTTTCAGCGCCTGTGTCACGGCACGATCCAGCGCGGTTCTCCATTTCTTACGGCCAATCTCCTCGTCGTCGACCAAGTGTCTCGATGCCCCGCCCTTCTTTGTGCTGCACGACCGGCAGCACGTGGGGCAAGACGCCTTCATCTTGAACATCTGCGGCAGCAGATACCGTGCACAGCATTGGCAGAAACGGTTCTTCGCGAACGCCGTCCCCACCACTTCTCCGTCGTCTTCGAGGGATGCCAGCCACTCGCCGCACTGAGAGCATCTCACGCGCCTGGTGGTCCCTCCCGACTCGTCTCGGGCGGAAGCCGCGGTTGCTGTCGTCTCTGTAGTCTCTACTGTTTGCTTTTGCGTTTGCTTGGGCTTCTGCTTGAGCTTGGGTGGGCTCCTGTCCGCTTCCGGTCGCTCAGCAGCCGCGAGAGCGAGGTCATGAAGCAATGCCGCCGCCGCGGGAAACTTCTCCTCTTTACCGCCCTCTCTACGACCCGCCGTACCCACAGCGGGGTCATCACTACCACTACAAATAGTAGAATCCAGTGACGGGCGCCAGTCCTGCTCGTACATGGCCATGATGATCTGCACAGACTCTGGAAGCTCGACCTGGTGCAGGACCAAAGACACAACACAGCCATAGACCACGAGTCGCTGCAGTCGCGCCGTCAGGCAGCGTGTACTCGCCTCAAGCTGCGCCTGCACACCGGTGGCAATCTCCGTTCGAGTCATCGATCGTCGGGCCTTGGCGTTCAATACCCCCGCCAACGCCGTCAGCTCATCCCGCGCCAAGCCGCATCACCGGTCAATCTCCTTCTTGGCGGCATGCATGGCGATGGACGTCGCTCCTCCACGCTCCAGCTGGCACTGCCTCATGGCGCGCTGCGTGGGCCCCAGCATCAGCTCCGTGGGCCGTGTCAGCTTACTCAGCAGTACCCGCATGCGATGCATAGGCGTGAGGATCTGCGCGGGGCGGTCTTCCGTCGACGAAGCGCGGGGCTGGCAATGCACACACAACACGAGCGCCTCTTCCTTCTCCTTCTCCTCGCTCTTGCCTGCAGAGGCGCTGACGCTCAGCGCGTCGACCATGCGCAAAAGCCGACACTGTGTGCACGCGGCATCGGTCTTGGAAGAAGTGAGAGTGATCTCGATATCCATACCCACGGTGTCACGCTGCGGTGGCGGTTCGATGGCAATGATGACGACGCGCCACTAGTGGAGGTGGCAAGCGCCTTGGAGTAGCACTCGCTCTCCGTGGAGCTTCCATCGGACACCGCCTCCATCCTGCTCCTGTTGCCATCCATTTCCAAAACAAGCAAGTCTTCCCAATCTGAATTGTGGCACCCCCTTTCAAAATCGATCTACAGTCAACTTCTGTGGGGATCGACATGCAGCCCCGGATAGGTAACCGCGTCGGTTCCCGGCGTGCTGACGTTTGCTTTTTATCAGTGGATCCTCGGAAGTTCAGCGCACTACAGGAATAGCACGACAGCGCTGCGATGGACATGATCAACAACAGCTCCAGCATGACGCCGCTGCATCGCGAGGCGATCGCCGCGCTGTACGAGGCCATGGCACGCTCCGAGCATGTCGCGTACGTGGCGCAGTGCCGCGCGCTGGTGGCCGGCGCGTTCTTCCCGCTCGCGGAAGACGAGATCTCACAGTTGAAGCAGCAGGGCAACACCGGTAGGGGGTGATACAGATGGTGATGATGATAAAGCATGCTCTGCCGCGCTTGAATGCATGCCCGCTGCTGACCTTGCCCGTGGTGTTGACGCTGTGTGTGTATTGACTGTATTGCAACGTTTATTGCCCTCTTCCTCTCCACAGCCGACGACTGGAGCCATATCTACAAGACCCAGCGCGAGCCATCGCTGCATACTGGCCGGGTACGGGACTGCCGCTTCCAGGGCCGCGTGGTTCTGGGCCAGTTCACAGGCCACCGCGTGCTTCCCGGTGGCGTGGCGCTGCCATCCGGTTGCTACCGCTCGACACTGCGCAACGCGGTCGTGATGCACGACGCGCTCGTGCAGGACACGCTGGCGCTGAGCGATACCTTGGTGGATACCCAGGCCTGCGTGATCAGCTGTGGTTGTATCACGGGCGTCATAAGCTCGGCAACCACGCAGCCATCCGCTAATGTCCATAGCAATGACAACGGCAACGGCAACGGCAACGGCATGACGCTGAGCGTGGGCGTCGAGACGGGTGGCCGCAATCTCCGCGTGTTTGCCGAATTGCCCTTCGACCGTACGTAATCCGCATTGTTGGTTGTTGGTGGCTATTCGATTCCGTTTTTGTCTTTTTTCATCGCGGAGTTGTCTGCAATGTTGAACGCGTTATTCTCCGTAGTGGCTGCTACACTGATCGGTGAGCGTGCGCCTACAGAGCTTCACCACGCGTACGACACGTTTGTGGAGCACTACACGTTGGCCGTGGCGTGTCCGTTCATGATCATTGGTCGTCACGCGCAGGTAATGCGTTGCGCGCATGTTTCCACCAGCTTTGTGGGCTGCTACGCGCAGATCGATGACGCCGATGTGGTCCACTCCACCCTGCTGTCCACGCGCGAGGAGCCCTGTATCGTGGCCAACAAGAGCAGTGTGCGGAACTCGCTGCTGCAATGGCACGTCACGGTGAAGCAACTGAGCGTGGTGTCAGGCTGTCTGCTGGGCGACAGCTCGCATGTCACGCGGCGAGGTGCCGTGTCCTGCTCGATGCTGGGGCCCAACACGTCCATCTCGGAGGGTGAAGTGAGTTCCTGCTTGGTTGGCCCCTTTGTGGGCTTCCACCACCAGGCACTTCTCATTGCCTGCGTGTGGCCAGGGGGGCGAGGGAATGTAGGGTACGGCGCCAATGTGGGCAGCAACCACACACTGAAGGCACCCGATCAGGAATTCATGGCCGGTGAAGGGCTTTTCTTCGGGCTGGGTTGCTCCATCAAGTACCCGAGCCATTTCACGCATGCGCCGTACTCGGTCATCGCCACTGGGGTGACAACCTTGCCACAACGAATGGAGATGCCGTTTGCGCTGATCAACGTGGCCGGTCACAATATCTCGGCGCTGTCTCCGGCGATCAATGAGATCTCACCCGGGTGCGTCCCGAGATACAAAAAAACGAGAGTGAATGGGCGGATGCCCCCCCTCCCCCCTTCATGGATGGAGCCATACCGGTTGTGATTGATTGACAGTCTTGCTGGGAACTTGTGTATGTGTGGTATGTGGCGCTGGTAGGTGGGTACTTGCACATAGTGTCTTCACGGTGCTTCGCAATGAACACAAGTTTTTGACACGGAATCACTCGAAGCGGACGCTGATCAATGCGTCAATCTTTCACTCCAAGAACGTGGCATACATGAAAGGTATGTCTTGATAATCACGTTCGGTCAGTCTATGATTTAGACAGGGAGACACAAAAGCCATCATGTGTAACTTCCCTCCATGAAACGCAGAGGCTCGACGACGGCTGATTGCCGCCGCGGGTAGTGCCAAGCTCGCGCTACCGAATGGAGAAGCGATCTACACCGACAAGCAAGTGCGTGGACTGGGCAAAAACTACATGCGCGAATCGGCACGAATCGATGCCGTGAACGCCTACTCGTTCTTCATTCAGTTGGCGGCGTTGGACGGCTTGCTCGCCTGGCGAGAAACGCTGGCAGGGAAGCGAGACCTGGTACCCATGACGGTGGATGCATTGCCAAGGTATGATGCAGTGGTATAGCATCTCTGTTTGATCGCTTGTTGCCTGACGAACTCTCTTTAAATGTGGTGATTCTTGTACTTCACAAAGCTGTCCTGATTCCTTGATCACAGTCAAAGAAGAATTCGCTTCAGACATGATGATTCTTGACGCCTTGAAGACGCTCGTAGAGAAGCGACACTCGATTGTTACGACTGCAAACAAGCAAAAGGCACGCGATGATGCTCGAGGAAAGCGCATCATCCCAGACTATGAGCTTGTACATTCTCCGATAGAGGACGAAGCTGCCATCCGATATGCACAACGGTAAGTGTCCCGTGATACGCGGTCTACTTGCACTCGTGTTGTTCTCGCCGACCCCACTGACCGGTAGCATGTGTGTACGCTAATTCGATTCACAGTATCGCTGTTGAGACGGAAGCGCGAGTCGCGCATTTCATGGCGAAGCTCTGAAAGGTTTGCCTTTAAAAAGAAATCGCGCATATCCATTTGATTTATTGAAGTGACGATGGGAATCATATCTTTGGAAGAGAGGAAGCGCCAGAGAGGTGTCTTGACCCTTGTGCATGTTGAGTAACCTGCGAGATTGAATTGGACTGCATCAACGACGGCGACGAAGGTCGACTTCCTCGTATCGTTCCCCCCTGCACAGCATCAAAACGATTCACCCCATTCGCGGACTGTGCAAACGATCTTGTCACCCACGGTGAACTTTCTTCCCTGTACAGCATCTCTTGTTGGCCAAACTTGTCCTGCTCGTGTCCGTGATCAATCTCGGGGCGGCAATTGTCACTGTGTTTGTTGTCACTTGACATGTATGATTCTGATGGCTTCTGCTTGTCTGTAGCGCATTTACGGCGCCCCGTAGAACGCGGCGGTCCCATATGCGCGCTCACTAGATCGAGCCCGTAAATTTCTTCAAGCGCATCTTTCGCGCGACTGCTTGTGCTACTCCCGTCCAATTTCACCTCTACCTCCTCTCTGATGTCTCGTGTATCGCTGTTCCTTTCAATTCCGCCATCGCAAGCTTGACGTCGGCGTCGCCCGGGGAGGGTTTTCCGCCCACCCTCGGCAAATACAAACTGATCAATTGCATCCGAATTGGAGGTGATGTCAACAGTTAACAGTGGAAGTTCACTCGTATCGCGATAACATTCGATGAGTCCGCTGTCCTTGACTGATACGCTTTTGATACCGATAGTTTGACTTTCACGGGGGCATGCAGCGATACTTAGCGTCTCCAAACCACTTGCAAGGATACGAATCCCATCAATGGAGATAAAGTTGTCTCGCAAATCAAGCTCTCGGATACACGTGTTGTCACTCTCGCGCGGGGAACAACTGTGTGAAACAACTGGTTTTGTCTTGAGTCGACGCTGAAAGTAATTCATCACGGTGCTCATTCCATGCTGGGTGAGCCGATTACCACGCAAATCTAAGCGTGCGAGATGTGCACAAATCTTTGGTCCACCGCACAGCGAGAAAATGGGTTCGAGGTCGTGATCTGCGAGTGAGCACTCACGGAGATTCAAAGACAAGGAGTTGGAATTTTCGGTAGTGAATGTTGCCGTGGCTGCATACGTCTCCACGAATTTGACAACCAATTTTGATTTGCTTGCTTGAACCTTCCTCAGTTCAGCTTCCAACTGACGATATGTGTCTTGCAACTTTTTGTATCGTTCTTGAAGCTTGTTGTTTTGCTCAAAGCTGATGCGTATGGACGCTTCCATTTGCTGGCGAACCTGACTCAACTGATCACTCAATTGTTCCTTCTCAAGCGCACATTCCGCGCGAGATTGACTTTCGGAAGCGGCACTTCGAACAAGCCGAGAGATTCGTTCCTTTTGTTCGCGAAGCATGTTCTCCTTGGTATCAGAGAGCTGTTTCAATTCCATTAGTCGATAGTCACTCCTTTTTTCCCGATCGAGCGCGCTGACGAGTTTATCCTTCAACTCCGTCACCTGTGTCTTCAATGTCAATATCTCAGCCTCAGTCACTTGAGTTGTCTTCGCTTGCTCGGCTTCTCTCCGTTCAACGTCTTGCTTGCAAGTTGACAGGTTCTCCTCCAGGGATTTTTTCCATTGCAGGGAATCGTGTAGCACTCGTTCGGCCTCATCCATTCTGCACCTTGTCGCCAATAATTGCTCTGTTGCCGATTCCAGATCGTCTGTTGATTGATGCAGTTTTGCTTCCGCTTCCTGTAAGCGCATTGTCAGCTCGTACTGTTTGTTACGACGCATCACTAACTCCGATTGAAGTTTTTCAACCTCGATTTGGTATTTCATTCGCTCTTCAGCAAGCTCGCGATGCAACTCCTTGCGTTCACGACTGATCTTGTCTTGCAGCATTGTGACTGTCGACGACTTGTGCTCAACTTCCCGAGTTTTGTGAATGATATCTACTTCCTTCTCTGCCGATTCCTCCAGAAACTGGCGGTTTGTCTGCCGCAGTTTTTCCCGTTCCTGTTCGCTGTCATCCAGACGATGACGTAGATCTTCTATGGCAGTTTCTTGGGTCTGGAGTGCTTGAAGAAGCTTCGCGTTTTGAGTTGTCGCAATTTCAATAGCCATCTCGCGGCCATCTGCCTGCTGTCGGCTCACTTGCAGTGCATCGATCTCCGTCATCAGTTTTTCGATCTGCCGATCTCGGCGAACCACGTCATTCTCCTTCGAGACAAAACTCGTCTGTAAACGCTCGAGTTCAGCATCTAGCTCATCCAGCTGGGCGCGCAATTTGTGATTTTGCCCGGTAATCAACCAGATTTCCTTTGTCTTTGCCTCGAGCGCATCGTCACGCAACTGGATCAGCTGATTCTCATGAAAACTCCGTGGCGAAAGACATGCGTCGGCTACGTCGGCTTGTTTCCGCGCCTGATCCTCACTTGCTTTCTCCCATCGACGAATTATTACCTGCAGGCGATCGACATCATTCTCTAACTTTCGCTCTATCTCCTTGGCTTCTGTCAATTCTCCTTTCTTTGCTGCCATTTGCTGTTCCTTTGCCTCCATCGCAGCGTGCAGCATAGAGAATTCATCCTCGTCTTTATCCAACTGCTCACGAAGTTCTTGCAGGTCATTCTCCCGTGACTGAATCGTTGTCAGAAGTCGCGTGATTTCACGGTCTCGAGCATTTATTCGCTCGTCACGTTCTTTAAGCTGGGCAGCCAACTCATCAATGCGCTCTTGCTTGCGCGCCAGGAGTAAGTCCTTTGCATTGAGCTCGGCGAGCTGCTTTTCCTGCAATAGCTTGAATGCCGCCACCGTATCGTTGAGCTCATCAATCGCTCGGTCCTTCTTCGCAATGGCACCTTCCTGGGTTCGAAGAAGCGAGCGCATCGCATCGCTGTCGTAGCTCGACCCATCCCCAGTTCCTCTACTTGCCCTTGAGCTGCTGTGGGCCGCATTTTCCTCCATGCTGCTCATGCAGCTAGAATCGGCAAGCACACCACGACCAAAGCCAGTATTAATACCAAGGTGGTGACGGTGGCGTCGGTTCGCTCCCGTGACGTACCGACAAATGACATGCAAAAGGTAACGACTGCAGCTTGGCCAAGATTGAGAGACCCTTCTTCATTGCGGTGGCTTGACACTTTGTTCCTCGATCTGCACATGCAACACAACGCTTGACGCCATTCCTTTGATGAGAGCTCTTCAACTCCGCAGATCCTACACATTACGGAGAGGTCAGCGTACTTCCTTCCAACATCCTTCTTTCTCCTCGCATGGGATGGTTCAACCCGTGCTGGCACAACACGAAATTGCGAGTTTGTAGTGTATCTGCAAGTAATATAGGTAACTTTGTCTGTGTCTGTGTGTATGTGTGTCTGTGACTACGCCTCGCCCAGGTTTCATTCTCGAGCCTTCCATTCAGGTCCCGCCATCATACAACCTCGCCCCCCCTCCCCCCCCTCCATCATTTCACCGTCTACTGGCTCACTGACTCATTCACGCATTCGCTCACTGGATCACGCATGTGCTCTGCATCTCGGACGCCTTTTGCACCTGCTTGAGCCCTTCCTGTGTCTGCTCCAATGACTCGTGCACGTGGGTTTCAATGTCATCGATCGCCGTCTGTTGCTCCTGCACGATGGACGCCAAATCCCGGAAAATCTCATTCACCTGCGCCACGCTCTGATGAATCTTGTCGATATCCTTCTCGCGCTCTTCGATGAGTGCCTCATTGTGTGCAATCTCATTCTCCAGCTCGGCAAACTCAAGCACCTGTCCGTCATGCTCCACCACGATATTCCCCTCGTGTGAATCCTTTTGCTGCTGCATGAGCGAGTCCTGCATGGCCTGCTCGCGCGCCGAGATCTTGAGCACGGCCGTCTCCAGGTGGTTCGAGATGGACTCGAAATCCTTGCAGAGCTTGCGCTTCATGAGTGAATTGGTCGCATCCGGTGGGATCAGCGTCAGCACCTTGGCGATCTCCTGCTGCAGCAGGCACGCAAACCGTATCCGATCATGGAGGTCATCATCAATCGCGTTCGCGCTCGCGGACGACTGCTTGCGCAACCGCACAGCATCCATGGCAGAGGAAGAGGACGCCACCGTCGTAGAGGCACGCTTGATCTCCAGCACCTGGCGCTGAAACTGTTCCAGCTTGAGGGACGCCGCCTCCACGTGCTTGTTGGGCTTGGCGCTGCTGCTGCTGTTGCTGCCACCGCCCACGCCCCCGCCGCCCATGGCCGCCGACATGCCCATGGTGCCTCCTCCCCCGTTGGCAAAGTCTGCAAAGCTCATCGCCGTCTTGCTTGTTGCTTGCTCTTCTTCGTCGTCTTCTTCCTGTTTCCGCGCCTTGCTGTTGTTGTGGCTGGTCGCCAAATGCGAATGTGTTTCCGCTTGCTTTTTTTTCCGGCTGGGGGGCCAGAGTGATGGTCGCACGGAGGTGAAACATGTCAGACCGAACGGACAGACCAGATAGCGAGATTCTGACCAATCCATTGCCGCCATTTGGTACCAGTGCGTACGGATTGGTGGGAAATACGACTACACAAATAATGACCAATCATGTGCGTGATGGATATGTGCGTGCAGAAACGTGACACGCCAGGGAAGACGAAGAAGAAGGCGGTCAACGCCAATAGAAAACGACAAGTGCAGCATCGTCATCATCATCACCAGAGGCTGGTTGATCCCTTCCGCGCTAGTAGCCAAGGAAGAGGATGGCACGGCCTGTGGAGACCACCGTGGCCATGACGGGGCTGCAGAACGCGTCCTGCTACTACTCCATCCTGAACGTCGAGTCGGACGCCAGGTGCGACGCGCGCGCGCTCTCTCTCATTGGCGATTAAATGCCTATTGCTCCGACCAGATGATTGCCACCAACCGTGGAACGAATGGAGGAGAAGGAGGCGGATACGTAATGCTGGACGCCTGGTGGACGGAGGACCCATCGCACTCAACTCACATCTCATATTCTGCCCCCTCGTATTATTCCCTTGTTTCTGGATCTGGTTCTGGCTTTGCGTTGGTGGCTGCTCGTTCCTTTTGTCTTAGCGCCACGGCGATCGTCAAGGCGTACCGCGCATTGGCGCTAAAGTACCATCCCGATCGCAACCCCGAGGCAGCGCCCGAGCAGTTCCAGGCCATCACCGATGGTGCGTCATGCTCACCTACTTACTGTTGTGGAATGGGAGCGCTCACCATGTGGCAATACGTACTCGTCCTCGTCCTTATCTTGTCAGCGTACAAGGTACTGTCGGACCCAGAGCAGAGGCAGTTGTACGACCATTTCGGCGCCTCGCTTCGCCCCGAAGTGGGTGAATCGCTCGCTAAGTTGGCGCCCATGCTGCTATCCTTTCTGACCGGGTTTACCGGCGCCACGGCGCACGCGTTTGGCTGGATCGCTACCTTGCGAGCCACCATTGGGTTGGAAGCGTTCATCCTTGGCGCCGCCGGATTGCATTTCTGCCGAACGGAATCGCCGCGACATAAGAGCAGCAGCAGTTTGCTCGGTGACCGCGCAAGAAGCACACGCAAGCCTGCGCAAGAGGTGGTGTCGGCGTCTGATTACGCCGCCATCGCGTGTGTCGGTCTAGTGGTGGGGCACTTCACTGGATGGACCTGCACGTCATCTCTGCTCTTTTGTCGGTCGTTGCTCTATGGCCGGTGAAAGAAGGAACGAATGTACCCGACCATTGAGCAACGTCACCTTCGCGATTGCACAGTGCAATGCGAGCGTACGTGAGCTTGGGGGGATAGGAGCAAGTATCGCTCACCACAAAGTTTTGAGCAGACCAATGCCAGTGTCTGAGTGTAGTAACCCAGTTGAATTGTAGTACGTAACATGTGAAGGAGGAAATGAAGGATGTATCACGCGTGTGACGAGGTAGCCATTTAACGAGGAAGAAGCACAGAGGCCAGAGAGAGAGAGAGAGAGAGAGACGGAACGAGGGAAACCTGCACGACGGAGGTGGTGCGTCTTCTATTTCTCTCGCTCGCCCCCACCTTCATTCGTTGCGGCGCATGTGCGCCATCACAACCCAACCAGCTCAGCTCCGTAAACAGCAAGCAGTAGCTGCCACCACCGCCTGCCACGTGCCACGTGCCGCCGCTTAATACAGCATCTCTTCCTTGATCGTCTTGGGGTCCACCTGGGGCTTGAGTTCGCTGTCGGGGCGCATTCGGAAGCCCGCCGGCGGGTGCTTGGCCCACTTGAGCGAGGTCTTGCCCTGTGGGCCTTCGCACGACAGCTGCCCGTTCATCGGCAGACTGCCCCACTTGTTCATGGGCGGCGGCGCGTCACGCTTGCATGCCTCCAGCAACTCCACCGTGGTCTGCGGCGTCAGGTTCTCGTAAAAGTCGTCATTGATCTGCACCATGGGCGCGTTCGAGCATGCGCCAAGGCATTCCACTTCACGGAGCGTAAACTTGCCATCGGCCGTCGTGTCTGCATTTCCATTCATATTTCAGAGAGTCATATACATATATCAGCATCACCATCACCATCACCATCACCATCATCACCACCATCCGCATCAGCAGTCGATGGGCACGACAAAGAAGCAACGCACCGCCCTCCTTGATGCCAAGGTTGTCCTCAATGGTCTTCTTGATCTCCTCCGAGCCGCAGATCATGCAGGGCGTGGTGCCGCAGAGCTGGATAAAGTACTTGCCGACCTTCTCGCGGTTGAACATGGTATAGAACGTGGCCACCTCGTAGACCTGGATGGGCTTGGCATCCACGATACGGGCCACCTTGTTCATGGCCGCCAGCGGCAGCCAGCCGCCATGCTGGCGCTGCGCCAGGTCCAGCAGCGGGATGATCGCCGACGTCTTGTAGTTCGCCGGGTACCGGTCCAGGATCGCGTGCACACGCTCATAGTTCTCGGGTGAGAAGTCAAACGCCGTGTCCAAGTTGTTATCCGCCGTATCGCGGTGCTATACGGCAAGAAACGAGAAGGAGGGGGGAGGACGAGGAGGAGGAGCGTCAGGTCCAATGTGTTGTTATTCCTACCATTCCATTCCATTCTCCTCTCTTCTTTTTGTTTGTTTCATTCGCTCTTCTATTCAAATCGTCGACGCACCTGGGGGAAGTTGCCTCCGCTCTGCACGGCGCTGGTCACGTGGAGCGCGCGGGTGCTGCTCTTCTTGCCCACGCTCGCGCTGACGGCGCGCACACTCCGAGCTAGCATGGTGATGGAAGGCCGGTGGACGACGACGACGACGACGCTGCGGATTGATTCGGCTTCCGCTGTTGTATCACCCCTGGTTTGCGTCCGTACGCTGGCCGCTCCTGCGGTGATGGCCGCACACAACCGCACCAGCTAGCCCACCACCAAAATCGGGTAATTACGCCAAGGGCAGGCGGTTTTTACGAGGGGATCCATTGTTACTTCATACCGAAAGGGGGGGGGGGGGGGGGGGGGGGGGGGGGGGGGGG
>JAADWT010000187.1:0-29394 GCA_023336285.1 Pythium grandisporangium
AACTGATTTGTCACCGGCCTCGCTTGAAGACGAAGAATGACGAGGGCTAGACGAAGCATCAGACGCTGCCTCAACCAGTAGGTCAGCTACCGCCTCCACAGCATCCTCGACCAAATCCTCGGCCAACGCCTCCGCTGCGTCGCTAATGAAATCCTTATAGGCCTCACTTGACGATGCAGAATGACGAGGGCTAGACGTAACATCAGATGCTGTCTCCACTAACACGTTAGATATGGCCTCCACGGTATCCTCGACCAAATTCTCGACCACAGCTTCTGCAGCATCCTCAACCAAATGCTTGGATAGTGTCTCTGCAGCGTTCGCAATCAAGGCATCGCCAGCCTCGCTTGAGGATGCAGAATGGCGAGGGTTAGATGATTTGTTCGAATCAGCTCTGTCAGTTAATTCGGCACCAATCCCAACGTCATGTGCGATATGGTGTGTTGTATCCGTAGAATGTTCGTTTTGATTGTCAACTGAAGAAGTTGAGTTTCGGGGGCTGAATACAGTAGCGGCATCCGTACCATTCAATATCGGATTCGACGTAGCTATCGGGTGGGATATTGTGCGTTCACTAGATGACGACGAAGAGCGAGAAGATCGGTGTCCGACGGCAGCTGAAGTGTATGGATCATCCGTAACTTTGTTGTCACTCTTGCGACCATTGGCGAGATGGAAAGCTTCAGTTGTCGCATATCTGGTGTCTGGGTCATTTCCATCCTGATCACTAACCAAAGAGTTGCGGAAAGAGTCTCGTTCACCGACAAATGAGTGACGAGGTGGCACCATGGAGTCTCTTTCACTAACGAAGGAGTGATTTAAAGCCCGGGTCGCGTCGCTTTCACTGATAAATGAATGCTTTGGGGTTGGTCCATCCCTCTCGCTCACCCACGAGTGAAGACGATCACGATCACCAGCTCGAGGGTCGTCCCGCTCGCTAACCCAAGAATGCAATCGGTCTCGATCTCCATCTCGAGGATCGTCACGCTCACTAACCCACGAATGTAAACGGTCACGATCACTTGCTCTGGGGTCATCACGCTCGCTCACCCATGAATTCATACGATCACGTTCACTAACCCATGAATGGAGACGGTCGCGTTCATTAGCACGTGGATCGTCACGTTCACTAACCCACGAATGAAGACGGTCACGTTCGCTTGCTTTGGGATCATCACGCTCACTGACCCACGAATTCATACGGTCACGCTCGCTTCCGCGAGTATTTTCACGTTCGCTAACCCAGGAGTGAAGACGATCGCGTTCATTGGTACGAGGACCATCACGTTCACTAACCCACGAATGCAGACGGTCGCGCTCACTCGCTCGCGGGTCGTCGCGTTCGCTTACCCATGAATTCATACGGTCACGATCATTCGTGCGCTGGTCGTCGCTTTCACTTACCCAAGAATTCATCCGATCCCTTTCACTTGTTCGCGCGGCCATAATTTCTTCATCGCTACTCCTCGAATAGTGTGCATCACGTTTGCTTGTCGACGAATGTCTTGGTGTCCCATCGCTTCCATCTTCGTTCCAGTCAATAGCGTGAGACTCGAGTTTCCCATCATGCACTGAATGTGCCTCTGATACACGTGGCAGGTCGTCAGCGACAGGAATCTCCAACTCTTCACTCGATGATGACGAATGCGAACTCGCGTAGCTGTTCCAGACCTCATTTTCGTCCACAATGCTCTTCCGGGGCTTTTCCTCCTCTATCATTGGCGGCATTTCCACTGGGACCTCCACCACCGCGCGCCCGACCTCGTAGCTTGGGTTACTCTCTGTCAATACTTCCATGTAGTGCGGGGACTTCGCCTCCACGGGCATCTCCTCCACTAGCTCTTCATCAGATGACCCCACGTCCATGAGATCACTTTCAACACGGTGCAGCTCAGCGACACGCGGAAATTCAGTTTCATCATCATCGTCACTCTCCAAATCAAAGCGCGGGTTTGTGGCTGGGCGATAGATCGTCTGGACCTCATCCGTGAGCGCATCCACGATGGGCTCTAGAACACTCGGTTTCTCGGGGGATTTCTCCTTGCGTGGTTCTTCTTCGGGCTGGGTGCTGGCTACCGCCGACTGAGACGTTAGACCCTCGTCGTACAGCAGCACTGGAGCGGCACGAGTCTGTGAAGGCGAGGTGCGTGACTGTGACGCGTCATACCGCGACGGAGATGGCTCCGCCTGAATGCTTTCCAACCGCTCGCTGATGGCAGGGGCATGTATGTCCGAGTGCGGATCCGCTTCATCGCTCTGTGTAGATGCACGAAGCGCCGAGTTGCGCAGTGCAGAGCCGCGAAGCGAGGAGCTTCGATTGGAGGAACTGCGCTGCGACGAGCTGCGGCTAAAGATCTGCTTCTTCTCCTGGTCCTGCTGCAGTTCGTGCTGGCTCTTGAGTGCATGCAATTGCTGCAGCTGCTGCTTCTTGCGTTGCCGATGCGCCTCCTCCTCAACTTCTCGCTGCTGCTGCTCCTGCCGCTGGCGTTCCTGCTCCTGTTCCTTTTGCTGTTGCTGAAACACGAGTGTTTGTCGCTGCTGTTGATCCATCTGCTGCTGCTGCTTTTGCTGCTGCTTGAGCTGGTATTGATTGGTGGACGATGCGACCATGGGGTGTGGTGGCGACGGCGCCGCCGATGCCGATGCCGCGCCCTCCGGGTACGTGATCTTGAGCAGTAAACGGATCTGGCCGTGGCGCTTGCCCTTCTTCTGCAGCGGGAACCACTGGTCGATGCCGTGGCCCACGGGCAACTGACGCAGCGGCAGCACGCAGGCACCAATCACACCCGAGCGCAGCAGCTTCTTGCTCTTCACACGGATGGTCAGCAGCTCGTGGCGGCGGTCCTCCACCGCGAGCTCAAAGGAGTCGTTCCACACAGGCGCGTTGGTCTTTTTCGGATGCGTATCCACGCCGGTGTGGAACTCACGCCCACCGCCACTGAACGCGTCCATGCTGTCCACGCTGCCACCGCCACCATTGCTCTTGTCATGGTGGTCCAAGTAGACCTTGCAGTACGTGGCATGCGCGCTGGAGTCGAGCTCGGCCGACAGCACGGTCAGGGACAGCGTGCATGAATCCATGTCGATGCTTGTCTTGTTGCTTCACGAGAGGTGGCCTGACGGAGCACGGGGGGAGGGGATGAGGTCTGACGCGTGGAGAGGACTAAGACCCGTCTCTATTGGGAGAGAGAGAGAGAGGCAAAGACAACCAGAGAGGGACTTACTGCATCCAGGGTGCAGCGTACTGTACCCAACTCAACTCCACTGCGAATTGGCGACTGACATGGCGCGGGTAGTTCGTTGCCTCGTTGTCGCTGGCAACATGCGCGGCACTGCTCGGCTCTGCCACGCCTCTCACAGCGACTGGTTTCATGGGAACCGAACATATCTGGGATGAGTTACCGGTATTTGGGAGGTTAGTAACTGCCCCCCTGTGCACCTGATTTAATTGTAAGAATTTATTGCTTGCGTCATCGGCGGTTCGCGCAGTGAATATAATAGTTAGGAACGAAAACGTGTGACTTTTGAAACAGTGTTAGACGTTAGTGAAATTAACCTCGACACGGTGTATTTACTATAGAATCGCCACAACATAACGAATGAACAGGGAATGGCTTCAGAATACGAAGGTGGGTTCATCGGCTTCAGAATTCGAAGGTGGGTTCATCGTCGTCGCTCAGCTCGAGCTGGATGACCTGCGGAGCTGCATTGACGTTCGATTTGCTGCTGCCACTGCTGCCGCGTGAGGGCGTGCGCTTGGCCAATCCGATGGAGTCTTGGAGGGATTGAACCTCCTCGAGTTGGTGCGGGTCCACGGGCCATGCCGGCTTAACATCTTCTTCGTCCACACCTTCGCTGTCGCTGCCACTCCGGCTGCCGCGGTTACTCTCACTCTCGCTGACTACCGCCGGTGACAAGGAGGACGGCGGGGCCGGCTTGGTACGGCGCGCCTTGCCTCGAGCGTGCTTCGGTCGCGCGCTGTCAGATGTCTTGGGATCCCGGGATGTGCTGGTCTGACTTCGACCATGTTCTACCAAGTCAATAGTATTCTCAACAGGCGATGAAGAGAACGAACTGCCAGAGAATGAATTGCTGTTCACACTTAACAGCTGTGACGGACGACGCGACATAGATCCTCGCGGTAGAGCATCGTCGACCCTCGCATCAGATTCCAAATCCTCCACCTTTAACGTCGACGACAACCGCTCATACCTTCGCTTCTCCTCTTCCAGTTGAACTTTCATCCGCATGAGCTCAGTCTCCAGCCGAAGTTTCTCCATTTCACGCTTGAGTTTGAGCTGAGTCATCTCATGCTCCTTGTCGCTGTCGTATTCAGTATCATCAAACGATCCGGGCGCGTCCGACCTGACGTCGTCATCGAATGTCACTGAGCGACTCAGTGACCGGTGGCCACTCGAACCGCTCGACCGCTTTGATCTCTCCATCTGTACACGCTTGCCCTCCATACCGGAAAGCCGAGACACGGTGTCGGATGCACTATCATCGCCTGCGATGGGTTGACTAGTCAAGCGATCGAGCTGCTTCACGTTGGACGCCGTCAAGGCCGCCCCCTCTTTTTCGCAACCGCTTGGTTGCTGGCTGATATGGTCACCTTTATCCTCGATCAGGATCTGTAGACGAATCTTGCCAACCACGAGATTCCCCTTGTACAACGCAAACATGTGATCCACCGGCTCCCCGATGCGGAACTGTTTCAAGTAGATGGCGCACGTCCCGATTGATGCGTTGAACATCGGTAATTGTTTGCGCACAAGGATGCTGAGCACCTGCGTTTCCGCCGAGTCCAAGTCGATGTCAAAGTTGTCGTTCCACACTACCGCCGAGTGCTGCGTTGCCTGCGCAACTTTGGTGTAGAGCTTGTGGTCCGGCAGTTGTGTGCTTTGCGTGTCGCCTCGAAAAATCGACGACATCACCGAGTGTGTCGAGTTGGTGACGGGCGATTCACCCACGTACACCTTGCAATACGACGACTCGGTCTTAACAATCGCCATCTCCGACGCGGTAAATACGCAGAGGTGGAGTGTGAAGCGCGGGCCCGGCGAATTTCTTCCTCTCTCCAGCTCGGCGACCAGCTCGGCGATCTGCCCTCGCTTCATCGTTCCAAATGCGCTGGCGATGTTGATGCGGTGATGGTTTTCGTGATGCCGATAATGCCAAACGGACAGTGTTAAGCTGAATCACCGGGGTTCCCTCTGAGGTCAGCGTTCAAACAGGGAGACACAAAGCTCGACGCTGGCTAACTGCGTTGGAAGTCGTGTTGATCCCGTTCCCCTTGCCCTAAGACCCTGGATTGTACAGTCTACTTACGACATAGTGACACTTTTCGCCCAGCAAAAAATTTCCACTGTTCTTAGGGTTTATTGTTCTCAGGAGCACGACTACTTGAAGTATGTATCAGATAGAACAAATTGGTGATTGCTGTCCGTTTCAATGACCCGTTCAAATAACGTCTACTACTACGAGCGATGATAGTCGCGGTCCCATCGACTCGAAGCCCATTTAACGCGGCATACGCCGAGATATTCAACGCCGCTTAAAGCTCATCACGACAAGACACCGGGAAGTGTACATGTTTCGACCCCAAAGTGTAACAAAGGTTGCATGCGGTAGAACAGAGCAGTTTCGTCCAAGTTATCCACGTCCTACGAGGATACGATATGCCTGAATTCCATGACGACACCTGACCTTCTGCACGCATATTAGGGAAACGTCCCCCGATCCTTCTGATTCTTTGAGCAAGTTCATACATAATATGTCATCACTAAGCGCAGTGGGTGCTTCATGGGCAAGGAGGGAAGTCGTACAGCCTTCTGGATACTTGTATTATCGTCTGCGATATTTGTTGGATTCAATGTACGCTCAAGCACTGGCAAAACAATGTTGCTCACGGTCGGTCGTCCAAAATCTTTGTCAGACTCCTTCTTGACACACGCACCGAGCTGTGCTTGCGTCAAGTTATTATGCGTAGCTTTATACGCGCGAAAGCGACTCTGCGCTTCTGCAGTGAGGATCGTGCGCGCCATGGCGGATGTTGGGAAAGTGAGACCACTTGGTTCCGTCAAAAAATGTCACTGTAGCCTCGTACTTCCTGTAAAGCAACCATTAAATAACTATGGATTTCAGTATGTAATTCGGTGATCTTCTGTTCTTTATGTGAAATGTTCTTTTACCGTATGCCACTATAACGTACGTAGACTGTACCCAATTCTTCGCCTGATGGAATCCGCCGGGGATGGGACGCAAGCGAAGATGTGTGAGATGTGTGTGGGGGGGGGGAGGGGGGCAATTTAGAGAGGAATTTTACACTTTCTTTTGGCTGAATGTGCTGAAGTACTTCAAAGTAAAATGCTTTAACGCTTACACGCTTTGCACCATGCACCCTATGGTGCGCTTACTGTAGGAAGCCAACGAAACATGCAGGTGCCTCGCCTGTTGACGGGTAGGTCATAGGAACACGCACGATTATTTGAACCTGGCAACACTCGGATGAACTTTATCCGATGAAGGGGCCCTGGCGATGCTTCGACGTCTAAAAATGCTTAGGAGATGGGCCAACAAGTTGGGTACACTTTTGTATGAGTTTTTGTATTGAAAAGAGACTTACTACTGTACTTAGTATGTACGGGAAGGGTTGCATCAACGTGCAAGTCTGCCTGATTTTGGTGTAACCCTTGACGATCAAGGTTACACCCACAATTGTGTGTGTGAGCTGAAGTTTAGATGTAGAATGTAGCCGACGCGTCCTCTTGCAACGCCGACGTGTTCGGGTCTGTATCGTACTGCATCCCCTGGCGAGCGTTGGAGTCATACATACCCGGGACGAAAGTCCCACTGGACTGAGAGCCTTGTTCGTTTGATGCGGCCTGGTTAGTGTAAATCCCGTTGAATTGCGCCAAGGATGCGTTGACGGTTTCCTGGATCTGAGCGTACTGGGCTTGCTGTTGCTGCAAAGCCGCTTGGTAAGCGCTGTTGTAGTCAAAAGGGGTAGTGCTCTGAGATTGAGCATTTAACCCCATCGACGCGTTCATTTGGGCCTGCATCTGAGCAAACTGGTCTTGGTTCTGTTTAAATGCAGCTTCGTACACAGCGTTGTAGTCAAACGGAGCAGTAGGATGTGGGCGTTGGCTTCCCTGTCCATTCAGCCCCACGGAAGTGTTCGCTCGGGCCTGAATCTCAGCAAATTGGTCTTGGTTCTTTTTCAGTGCGGCATCGTACACAGCATTGTAGTCAAATGGAGCCGTACCGGGCTGATTTTGTCTTCCTTGCACTGTTCGGGCTGTCATTTTCTGGAATGACTGTCCAAGCAGTTGCCCAACGGGAGCTAAGCCCGTCATCGCGTCAATCAAGCTTGGAGCAGCCTGCGCCACACCCGCCAGTGTGTCCACCATGCCTGGCTCGTCCGGCGCGACACCAATGTCTCCCGAATCTCCAGACACCAGCCCATAGATAGTAGCAGCAGCACCAACAACCTCCCCGAGGCTGAACGAGGATGTACCCGAAAATGATTTCTTGTGCTCTACAATTTCATCAGGCGTCATGGATGAAATTGAGGGCTGTTGGCCACCGTCACTCGAATTACTGTCACTGTCATCAGAAACCACCGTTGTCGCCATGGATGCCTTGCTGTACTTCTTGTCAGCCAGGCTTCCTCGCTGATCTGGGCTCGCTTGCTTCTTCTTTGCCTTCTTCCCCTGTGTGTTCTTTTTGGACAAACTCTTTCGCGACTTGTGGCGTCTGTCTGATCCCGATTCCGACGACGAAGACGATGACGATGAGGAAGAGTCAACGCCTTCGGATGCTGATTCGGCGTCTCGCGCACCCGATTTCTTTTTGCTTCTCTTCTTCTTCTCCTTCACAGCCTTGATCTTGGCCTTCATCTTCTTCATCTTCATCTTCATCTTGAGCATGGCCATTTGACGCACCAGCTCAGCTTCATCATCCGTATCCGACTGTATTCCCTCAACGGAAGACTCATCCGAATCTGACGGTAGCGCGTCCCGCACAACCGATTTGAGCTGATCCTCGAACGTTAGTTCCTGATTGGAGTCCCCACGGGAACGGGAATGGGATGAAGCTCTATCGTCCGATCTGTTTTTGCTGGTCTTCTTTGACTTCTCACTACCAGAGCGTCGTGGCTGCTGGCTGGCCTCGCTCTCGTCATCAGCGTCAAGGTCGGTACGAGAATTTATGGCTTGGTTGTCACCCCTATGCGCTGTTTGTAGTCCCACTCGATCCTGCTGTGCCTTTAACGTCGCCATCTGCTGTTGCTGCGTCCGTGCTTCCTCCAGCTCTCGCTGTTGCCGCTTTTGCTCTGCTTCCTCGCGTTCTTTTGCTCGTTTGCGCTCTTCACGTCGCCGAAGTTCCTCTTCTTCCGCGAGCGCTTGTTGCTGTTTCTTCAGTCGTTCTTGTTCGTTTAGTTTCTCCTTGGCTCGCTTCTTCTCCAGGTCTTTGTTGCTGCCATTAGTATCTGCTAGCATGAGCTGCAGTCGGATGCTGCCCACTGGTGAGCTTCCCTTGTGTAACGGAAAGCTTTGGTCGATGGATTGCCCAACACGAAGCTGCTTGAGATAGATCGCGCACGCACCAACGGAGGGACTGTATAGCGCCATCTGATTCTTCACACGAATGCTCAGAACTAGCGCCTCGGGCGAGTCAATCGCGACTTCAAACTTTTCATTCCAAAGCGCCATCGATGGGTGCTTGGACTGCGTTGTTTTGGTATGGAACGTGCGATGCGGAGGCTGCCCATTATTGGCAGCATCCCCGAAAAGCGTTTTCACCATGGTATGCGTGGCATTCACCACGGCGCTCTCGCCCAAATACATTTTGCAATACGAGGACTGCGAGGAGGAAAGCTGCATCTTTTCCGCCGAGTGCACACGGAGGTAGAGTGTGAACCGCGAATGCGTCATGCTGCTGCGACTACCAGTCTGGCTGAGGGCCGACGACGCTGACGAGAAGGAACCACTTGTCGACCGGCGGCTGCTCATGCTGCGGCAGAATCCACCTGCGCAGAGTGAATGGTTTTGAAAACTGGACGCTTAGCGTATGACCCACTTTGGTGGAAATGGCGCCTTGTGATTGTGGTACCAGTGTAGAAGTATGCAATTGACCAGCTTCGTATGGATATTCTATTCCGATGTTCAGTGCCCATCTGAACCCACACCCCTGTAATGTGTGAGTAAACCCCGATTTAGCAGTCAGCTCGCCACTCTTTGTTTAGTACATAGCCCACATAGACGGGATTGCACCCTGCTGTACCCATCTTCAAAGTGCAGAATAGATTGAAACGTTTTTTTAGCCTTGCATAATTAATCGTTTTCCGTGAATGAGTGGTGGGGTCGAACCACGGGTGGTAACTTTTGGTCGCTATATTTCTATTTCTCTCTGAAACAACATTCCACCGAAAAGGAGGTCGATCCTCCCAAATTAAAATATCTGGGAGGTTGCATCGTCTCAATCGACTGACCACAACAAGGCGCCCACCTCTCTGGACTTCTTGGTCATTCAGCTCAAGATTCCTGAGCATTCACTTCATGAGTCAGGAAGTAAACAGCACTCAACATGGCGTCCATGCCATTGAAGACAGGCACAGGTCACTTCATCTTTTGAATGAATACTACAATCAGAGTTGAAGTAAGTTAATACGTTTTATTTCTTCGTTCCATGTGTGAAAGGTCTGATGGTTGGCACCACGGACGTGAGCCTCAATGGAGCTGATTCTCCGTGTGCACGACGCATTCATGCCACCAAGCAGATCAGTATTTTCATACGAGTAGGTATCCATCGGCGAGTGAGGATTTGATGGATGTCATACGCCAAGTTGGCGAACGAGGCTGTCCCTAAGACGGAGCGGCGAATTAATGCTCCGAGCTCCAGGCCGCCGAGGCCAGGAGACGCTCGATCGCGTCGTCCGCCGCATGGTTGGCCGCCAGCGCCGTCTTGATATCAGCGTGGAGCACTCCACGCTTGCGTTCGCCCTGCGCATCAAAGGGCATGGGTGACAGCACGAGTTGAAGCCGCAAACGCGCCACTTCGCGCTCACCTTTCATGACGGGGAACCACTGGTCTACGGCCTTGCCCATCTTCATGCGGTTCAGGCGCATGCAACAGACGCCGAGCACGGACGGGAACAGGCGATGCTTGCTCTTCACCCGCACGCTCAGAATCTCGGTCGACGGGTTGAGCACGGCTACGTCAAAGTTTTCATCCCACACAACTGGGTCAATCGTCTGGCGGGGCATCACGGCCTCCGTGTGGAACACGCGGTGCGCGCCCTCTTCCTCCCACGCAGTGTCGTCTTCTTTATCATTGGATGAGCTTCGCTTGGCAAACAAGCCCTTTTGCGAGCCATGCACCATCTCCGAGTCTCCGAGGTAGAGCTTGCAGTACACGCCATGCGAGAGCCATCCCTGATGAGTCGTGAGCTGCACCGAGTGCACACGCACGAGCAGGCGCGCGCGTGCGCGCCGCACGCCACGTGGCGAGTAGTCATTCGAGGCCGAGGCTGTGGCGGTCGTGGAGCGTGGGGAGTCTCTCATACTGGTGGTGTCTTGTGGGTGTCTCTTGGTGAGCGAAATCGCGAGTGCGTGTTCCGCACTCATGGCTTTCCTTGCTTGCTTTGCTTTCTTCGCGCGGTGGAACTGCGTTGGTGATGCTGAACGCCAAGTTCCCTGCCCTGGCTTTTGAGATGGGCTTACTGCCTATTTCCGTCAAAATGGATTCCTTTCAGTGACAGCTGACACTAGCCATCCGGTTTGGCCGTTTTCGGCAGTTAGTCGAACGCGGATTAGGAAATATGAGAATGCATACAAAAGCTGTGTGAGAAAGACGTAATAAGGGGCCAGCACCCTGTTTTACGTGTGGTTATCAGCCGTTTTTTTGAATACGTAACTGTCCCAAGTGAATCGTTTCTGATTCGGTAAAATGGCCCCAAATATGATGGGCCCTAGGTCTTGGAGACGGTGTTGTCACATCCTGGGACACCACCATGAAGATGGGATCCCATCACTGGCACCCAGCACATATACTTGATCTTTCACGCGTGGCGCGCAGCGATGATTAATAAGACAATTGCGGTTTATGCGAAGGAGTGCATGGCGAGTTGGCAACGAGCGTCATGGCTCAGAAGAAAATTTTTGTCGGGAGATCCGTTAAAACACAGAGGCTTTCAGTTTGCTGTGCATGCTGCTGGATCCTTTTCTTTGCCATAGAGGAAGTGAAGTGGCGGAACGAAGAGAGAGAGAGAAAAAAAAGAAGAGGGAGACATGGCTGCATGCGCTTGAAGTGGATGGGTGGGTGGAGTCTGCTCTGCAGTATACAGTGTAACATTATTCGGAGCGGCTTTTCTTCATCATTTTTACCTTCAACATGGGCGTGCTGGTGCTGCACCTCATTTCCAATGCAATGCATGTCTTCCGCGTGCTTAGTTAATACTAGCCCCTTCCACCGCACAGAGCTGTCATCCCAGCCACTGGCAGCTAATAGGCTATTAGCTGCCAGTGTCGCCGAGTTCGCGCAGGAGCTGTCGCAACCGAGCCTCTCGGTTTCGCCTGGATTGATTTGCCTCCATCGCGCTGTTCTCATCACCAGGCCCACGATCAGCACTCGAACTTACTGTGTTTAGCGAGCTTTTCACAGCGGTGCCGGCCTCGTTACTGTCATTGTTGCTGATGACGCGGCGTCGAGTCTTCCCGCGGGCTAATGCGTTCAGTGAGGCGCGGATCTCTTCCATGCGCTGGTCAAAGTCTTCGGTAGTTTTGTGTAGGTGTGTGTCGTGATCACGTCGGAACAACCATAGGATTAGTTACCTGGAATGTAGATCTGCTCATCACCATTCTATCAAGTTGAGAGAGTCAAGTCCAGTGTACAGTACCTTGGAAAACGTTCCCCTGGTTTGGGTCAGACGTATGTGAGCGTGGCGGTGTCAGAAACTCAGAGGCCACCACGTTCTTGCTAACCGAGGATTTGCTGCTGGAACTGGGTGATGGCAGAGCTGGCCAGCGATGTAAACCCACGGGATGTGGTGACACGGAGGGGGAGGAATCGGATACAGACGGGGATAGTGAAGATACTGGACGTGCTGATGATACTGACGGATGTATAGTGGCACGGGTATCTGGACTGCTAGCAGATGAGCTGACTGGGTCCTCGCTGTCGGATTCCTCAATATCGATGCCATTAGCACGATCAGGAGAAATAGAGCAGGGTGTGAGAGCGGGAGTGAGAACACGACGGGTGTGTGCACCTGACTGGCTTTCTTGACCTAATGGCGACTCTGGTTCCTCGGCAGTGAATACAACAGCTTCAAACTGAGCCCGCAGGGCTGCTAGTTGCTCAAATGTTGTGACCGCAAACCGAGCAGCCTCATCGGCGAGGATGCGATTTTGGGTTGGTATGCCCGACATCGGATCTGACTTGAACAAGTCGCGATGCAGGTCCACCATCTCATCGACCCGAGCAAATACGCGCCGCATCTCACCTCGGAACGCGTACAGTTGTTCGCGTGCCTGCTTTGCAGAACGAGCTCGTGCAGGGACTCGATCATTTCTTTGCGGTGAGTCTGTGACGGCGTGGGATCGACGGTGCAGTGTGGGTGACTGTTTGTCCTCTGGTACATCCTCTTGGTGCTTCTGGTCTGAAGCTGGCGTTGTTCGGGGAGATGGCGTATTGAATAAGGAGGCGGGCGCATCTCTACTAGTACCGTTTAGACTGTCATATCGTGATTGGTTGCTAGTGGTGGCCTGCGGATTGGAAGGTGATGTTGTAGCTGGGGAGGAGGCTAGCGTGCTAGGAGCGTCAGAGACTGATGGGGAAAGTGCTGACGACACGACGGTGGACCCTGTAAAGCTTGCGCTCTGGTTTTGAGTTACACTCCGACGAATTGGAGTCTCGAAAGGGTTGCTATGGTACGATCTTAGTGCTAGTTCATCCGCCACGTTGAGAGATCCGCCGTTGGGTGATTCTGGCGACAAGCCCGTGTCTTGCCGCTGCAAGACGATACCATCGCGTGCATCTGACGGACCCACCGCGTTGCCTCTTAGGGTCGATCCCCATTGAGCTATTCCGACGTGATCGCTTCCATACGTATCCACGGGCGAGCCGCAGGAATTATCCTGGGGACGATGACCACGTGGCTCGGAAGAGGCTATATTTGCCACGACATGTCCCGTCATTGATGAAGCACGTGGCTGAGGACGAGAGGACATGCGCAACTGTGCATCAAGCTCCGCAGATGTAAGCAAATCGCCACCACGCTCACGCGAGCCTGTCATCCCTAGGAGGGCCTCATGGTTGCGGCGTTGTTCACTCCACGGCCGCGATCTCTGTACTGGTGACGCTCGATCCAATTGCGTGCGCGGCCGCTGCACTGTATCCACCGTATCATAGCGATTAACAGGGACTACTGCCTTCTCACTGCGATGCGCCCGCGTTTCGCTCGCGGCACCTCGCGTGGCCCATGGAGATCGCCCTCGCGTATATTCCATCGAGCTGCGCACGCCGCTGCGCACATCAGCATCAATCTCCCAGTCGCTGACATCCAGCTGACGAGGCAGTGGTCTTCGCGCGCTCACTCGATCTGCATTCATGTCTTCGAGATGTACAGTGTGTGCCCACGCATGCTCAGCCCAGCTATGGGCATCGCGACCCTCACACCCTCCAGCATGAGCATGAACCGTCGTCCAAAATGATCCATCCCATGTGCCGATCTCGCCGCTCGAAAACACATTCAATTCGCGTGGATTGGCTATAATCCTTATCTCATTTTAAGCCAATGACATGACGGTATTGCCTTCCGTTGTAGCAGCGGTGAGTGAATGAGTTGAGCCGTCCAGCTTGAAGCCCGTCAGAAGACACCCTACATACATACTGCGAGCGCTGGAGACACAGACCCACCGCCCATCGTAGGGACCCACCCGTACTTTCGACCACAGCTCTGCTCTTCATCATCCAAGCATGCGACCTATGCCAGCAAGCGACCAGGAGGCATCCACGAGCCGCGGCGCGGCCTGCCCCGCCGCCCCCATGGCGCTCGCGGTCATCCTAAAAGAGCGTGGCGAACAGCCGCTCGGTGATGGCGCGGGTCTGTCAGCGTTTGCGGCGCTACGCAAGTCTGTCCCGCAGCCGATCTTCACGGTATGTTGATAGTATCTGACCAGCAATACCATTCATTGGCAATGAGCCACAAGTATCATACCATTCGTGGCGCGGCTCTCTTGAGATCTAATTCCTCTATGGGCCATTCTCTGTTGTGGGACTGTTTTGCTGCGGGACGATTAGAATTTTGATGACAAGGCCTTCTTGATCCGAGCGCCAACGCAGACCATGCGCGCGATTGACGCGCTGCGCTACCATAAGCCAACGCCAGAGGAGCGCACCGACCTCAACCTGAGTAGCTGGTTGGAGCGAGTGTCGTTACATTCGCTGAATGATGTACGTCCCTGTCTCAAAGGCGGGAAACCCACCAACATGCGGACTGACACTCTGGTATGGGTACTGGGTGGATGCAACAAAATGTATGCAGTTACTCTTGGTCTGTGGCGCGCGGAAGGGCTTCCGGTTCACATCGGCGGATATCAATGGTCTGCAGCGGATTACAGAGACCTTAACGGAGCGATACGAGTGCTTGAATCGGGCATTTTTGAATATGCCACTCGAGGTCACCCGCTTCAAATTTGCACCACACGTGAGTCGACTCGAAGACGAAGCGTGCTTCTTTCGCACTGATAGAGTGGAGATGGAGGGTGGCGCTGACAAGGAGTTCGCAACCGTGCAGCCCGAAGAAGCCACACGCTGGCTCGCCCTCCACTTCCAGTGGCTTACGCGGCGGTATATCCTCAAATTCGCGGAACTCCGCAATACTGTTGCTAAGATTCGTATTCGGTACCAGCAATATCTCGCGGCTGGGCCCGTAGTACCAAGCGTGCTGGCCACCGACGTACCGGGGGAGTCGGGTCCAACTGAACCAGGTACGACTGCGAACTGCAGGATTGCATCCTGCATTTATCTCGCTGCATATCGCTGACGAAGGCGTGAATATGAACAAACTCAGGTGTTGAGGCCGAGTTTGAAGCTAAAGCTCAGCAACCATTTCCAATGTTTTTGCATCAATTGATCCAAATGTACCATTGTGAAACGAGGGAACAAACAACGGCGTGGACACCGTCATGTCCGGAGCCGCCGGTTGATTCCATTGGAAGCTTCGCGGTGTATCTATCGAGCACTCTAGCCCTTCAATATCCGCTCACACATGACCAATTAAGCGCGTTCCAAGTGCTTCTGCATGTATTGTACGTTTCTAGATTGACTATGCTTGGATGGATGGTGCAATGTACTTACAGTTGTGGACACACATTTGAAATGACTGGTTGTGATGCTTTGCACAGAAAGCTATCGTTCACCGTGGACCACGAGCAAATGCGAATTACTCGTATCATAAAAGTACCCCTCCCTAACGTGCACCTGAGTGTGGCCGAATCAGCAAAGGCACACTATATGACCAATTCAGCGCTTTGTGCCATCATATATGCGTTTCTTGCAAATGTCCGTGAGCTTCGTCTCGTGTCACGCCAAAGAGAACGACTTCCACGACGAAGGCGCTCAAACAGTAGTCGAAGTAACACTGGAGTCGCTGGAGTAAGTCGTCGCCCCAGTAACTCGCGATTAAGATAGCAAGCATAAAACACAAAGAATGTTCAAGGTTGTCTCCAGGCGTTTTCACTAGGAACACTCTGCCCGACGAATCCCTCTCCCCACGGAACGTGGTCGAGCTCCTGGCCACAGCTTTCGATGACATTCTTGCTGTGCGTCGTCCCAACAGGATATCGCGCGACGTAGATTTAATGTCCGCGAGAGCGCGCTGGCTCCACGCGGCCCGGCCGTCAGTAATGACTTCACCAATCAGTCTAACAGTATCAATACGTGAACGAAAGAACGATGAGCAAACAGAACACCATCGCAATTTCGAGTTAATCAAGAGATATACGTATTGTTGAGCGCTCTGGTGACGTGCGACAATGTCCAGTGCCTGCAACACGCGCAGGGGGATGATCTCTGGATTGGAGTAATGCGCGTCCAGTTCCTTCACAGACATACTTTCGACTTCTTTGATAATGACATCAAAAGTGAGTGGGCCACAACCACGCTTTGGCTGCTGGGTCCAGTACAATCCCCACTCCGGATGATCCCATAGAGTTCATTAGTGCGACGACATGCCATCGTGGGCCACACGTACTGCACCAAGCTCACTCTCATGTCTCTTAAGCGCTTCATTGATCGTCGTGCGCACCACTGTGCTCGACAAACGCGGGAGCTCACACGTCCACGTGGTACTTGAAAATCCCCTCGCATGGATCCAAAGACAGGTTAAAGCAATTGACCGTGACTGGGAGTTCCACAGGCACGCGTAGCTGCATGCGGGCGATGGAAAATTGAGAACGAGCGCGTTATCTCCTCGTGGTTCCACGAGATCAATGCAGTCAGACAAGGCTGCAACGAGTCGTGGATCCGCACCGGTTTCTCAGCGCCTCATACCCACTGCCACGTACACAGCCCCACGGGCACCGCGGGAACCGTACCCAACAGGTCGGCAATGCTACATCATCGTCAGGTCGAGAACGGGTGGCATGGTGAAACTTCAACGTCCCTGCTTCTGTTCAACTTCAACAACATATACCCCACCGCACACAGTGAATCGAACATGGATGAGGACAAGGCAAGAAAGTCATTCGCCCCCCTGAGTAGATGCGGCAGTGGGTCTATGGTTCGTCCATATGGAGTGTTCCTGTTCAACAACATATATAAACGTATACCCCGTCACCTCGTCCCAAACAAACAACCACTCCAACAAGGATATGAAGCAAAGAAGAAAGTCTCGAGTACATCACTAGGCAACCCGGGGACGAGATGCGGCGTGGTCCATGGTCCGTGTTAAGTATTTGTGTTGTGTATGAATGCGGAGTGGGTGCTAGTATGCTACATGTGTTTGAGCACGAGGATCATGATCGTCACGCAGATGAGCACCAGCAGGAGCCTAATGCACTTCATGGGTCTGTTGGTTTGCTGCATCTCCTCGGCTCGTTCTAGCTCTGTCAATCCCTTTTCCGTCTGCTCCTCAACCTGTTCCATATTCTGCCCACTATCGTGCCCTGGTCCTGGGCGATCACGAGCACCGCGATTGATATAATTCGTAATACCAGTAGATTTTGCTGATATGAAATGAAGTTGCAGCCGCACGAACTACATCAGTATCTGGCACCGTCCATAAATCACCAAGGATCCTTATCAAGGCCGCTAGCATTCAGGTCCATCGCGAATTCGTCGGTGTGATACAGCAACACACTTTGCGAAAGAAGCACGTTAGCAGCCTCCGACAACCCGGTATCATCAACATCTACACGCCGAAGTTTCCGCAATTGAAGCAAGATGTTGGCATCCTTGTCAACAAATCCGTGACGACCTCGCAAAACCAGCACCTCTAGTTGTGCCAGCGCGCTCAATGCTTGAAAATCTATAATCCCATTGACCAGATTGTCCGCGTACTTTTGAACTATTCGCAGATTCTGGACGCGCTTACCGAAGCCGCTTACAAATTCGATGGAGTTGATTGGTGCTCCAACCAAATCCAGACAAGTCAGCTGCGTAAGTGCACTTAATGGTGAGTGGTCAAGCCCTATGGTTACGCCCGCAGTGAAGCAAATTGCAAGCGTGTGTAGCTGGGGAACGTCACAAAGCGCATTCCAGATGCCGGTGCCATGCTGTCTGTACCTTGTCAAGTCCCATTGAATAACATGAATCTCACGAAGCTTTTTTGCGTGAAGAGTCAGGGTGGAGTACTCGGACAACGGCAGACATGCGAATTTCTCCAGTGCAGGCCATGCTCCTTTTATTAAGCTCGCCGGGGATTGGCTCAAACCCTTCACCACGTCTGTCGTTGCAGTAGATCAGTCGGAAGCACCATAGCAGCGGCATGGTCGACAAAGCAGACCAACCATCGGAAGAAATGTTACCATCGTCGATAGTAAGTTCACTGATAGTGGGTCCTCTCCATCGATTCGCTGTCCTGTACACGGCGTCGGAACACATCGGTCCCAGCCTGTTCTCGTCCTTCACCTTCGTGATGGCCATCTGGATTCCGCCGTGGACCATCGACTGACGGTGCGTTTTCGTGTCCCTGGTGATTCGGCACGATAACATTGATTGTAGCGTCTGACGGGTCATTCATTTCATTTGCGTCATCCAACTGGAAAGGGGACGAGCGCAGCATGCCTATCGGTTTAAGTCGGACAACGTCAACACCTAGCAAAGCGGATCATAGCCACGGCGGAGGAGGTATTTCCCTGCAGCGGCCCACGCTGACGGTATATAGCTGCGCTTGCAGTCGTGGGGACATCTTGCGCAAGACTTCGTATGCGCACGGATTCTCTGGGCATAGCCTAATGATCGAGTTATTCAGCATATCGACACGGGCAACCGACCGCACGGCGCTGCAGTTGACAGTAGAGAGGTGCTGCACAGATGCAACCTCTATGAAATCCACCACCTGATACACGACCTCGCGTGGCATCCCTTCCAGATCGCCCAGCATGGTGTCGGGGATCATCTGCAGCATCTCCTCACTGTCAATCGTCTCATTTTTGACCAGCATGTGAACCGTGAATCACGGGCGTTTCAGTTGAATTGAGAGTAATTGAGTTGAGTCGAATTGAATCTCTAAATGCGCTGCAATTCAATTTTGCCAAGTTGAAGTTGACTGTTCATAGCCTCAAAAGATCCGCGGGTTTGATAGAAAGAAGCGCATTTGATGACTGCAAGAAAAATGGGGGTGGACGACGACAACAGCGGCGGCGATGGCGAGGGGAATGGAAATGGAAATGGCGCTGGCGAGAGCGCGGGCACGTGGGTGGAGCAGGATCGTCCCCTGGTTGATGCCGACGAGCGCATGCTGTCGATGGAGGAGCTCAAGCAGGAGATGTTCCGCTCGCTGCGGGACACGGGCACGGTCGAGGTCATCCGGGTGGGTAGCATCTATCTATCGGTGGACAGAGTATGCTGATGGCGCTCATTGCCATAATTAATGCTGCGGGCTGGGTTTACTCTGTACTTGTGGTGTTGGTTGTGTGGGTTTGTGGCAGGCGCAATTACGGAGGCGCTTTATCGAGAAACTGCAGCGCCATGCGCATCGCGTGCGATATGAAGCAGGCGGAGCAGATGCAGATACCCATGGCGTTTTGGTTATTGGCAACGAGAAGGACAGGGAAGGAAGCAGCTCTAGGTGTGAGTGGAGTGTGCAACAGAAGATGGTGCATGGCCTAATCGTTGAGTACTTGGAGCGCTACGCACTGGAACACACGATCGCTGTGTTTATCCCCGAGGTTGGTGGTCAGGACCAACATATCGCGCTTGATACAGTTCGTCAACTACTTAAGTTACCGTTCGTGCTCGCGAGTGAAGACGCGTTGGCCGCTAAGCCAATTGAGGAACCGTTGCTCCTGGTGGTCTTGAGCGAGCTACAGCGACGTGTGTGCGTGGCCACCACCTCGGTTGCTACGCAAACCATTGTAGATTGCTTGGATCATCGGCTTCAGTTAGAGAACCAATTACGTCGCGTGGAGACCACGTATCTGGCGCAAATCGGACGTACTGACGGGGAGACATCGTCGGTGAAAAAGAATGGGGAATCTTCGATGGAGATTCGGATGTTGAGTTATCAACGCGAATGTGATGCGATGAGTGAACAGCGTCTCCAGCAAGACCTCGCTCGTTTTCAGGCCACCGAACTAGCTTTCGTGCGTGTCGAAGAGCGAAAGCGGTTGGAGTGTGAGCTGGATGAAGTCAAGACGACGTTGTTGGCCGAGCACCGTGATCGATTGCAACGACTTCAGGACCGCGAACGAGAATTGGAGATGGTGTTTGCCGCACGGAAAACGGAGCTGGAAACATCGCTTTTTGATGCGCGTCAGAATCTATTCCTGCAACAGGAGGAGTTGCGTAAGCAACTGGCAGAAGTAGAGCAACAGCGTAATGCAGATGCTAGGCAACTATCCTCCGAGACAACAAGAATGCAACTCTGGAAGGATCAACTTGAGGCGAGGGAGAAGAACCTTGAAGAAACTGTTCAAGGACTGATCCGAGAGCGAGAGCGCGAGTGGCAGCTAGACCAATACGCAAAGAAGCGAGAGTTTGATCTACGAGAAGATGCGCTGAAACTTCGAGAGCAAGAAGTGAGCAGTGAGGAGGAGCTTTTGCGGCGAAAAGAACAAGAGCGAAAGGCACTACTTGAAGAACGACGTCGGTTGAGCGAGCAGCTACAACGTGTGCAAAATGCGTTAGATTCTGCACATGAGACGAGAGCTCACCTCGAGCGTGAGAAGAAGATACTCGAAGCGAAGTTGGTCGTATGCGCTGAAAATATCAATGAACAGAAGCTCGCACATGTGGCCATAACTCAAGAAAACGAGCGTTTGCTTGCGGAAAGGAACTCTATACGGCGCGAGATTGAGCGGCTCGAGAATTTGGGCAGTGAGCGTGACGAAGATCGAAAATTACTGGTAGCACAGATCCACGAGCTGCAGACAGAGGTGATCACGCTACAACGTGCAGATGCTAAGGCAGTGGGGGATGCACGGCGTGGCCTGCTTCGGGAGATGGAACAGGAACGCGTGGCATTTCGCATGAAGGAAAATGAGTTGTTGCATCGCCTCCGAGATGCTCAGACACGTCTTTCCGAGTGTGAAGCGCGCGCGGATAAGTATGAGATGCAGTTTGAAGACGAAAAAGTACACGTAGAGGGCTTACGACATGATGTAGCGAGTCTGAACACACTTTTAGCGCAAGCTCGAACTGCAATTACTTCTCGACACGGAGGAGCTGGAATTGGGACAGGTCTGACGGGTGCAGGGATATTATCTTCAGCCGCGCCAATCTCGAACGACCCAGCAATGATGATGAGGATGATGGAGATGATGGGGCAGATGATGCGGAACCATGGAGGAGATTCTCACAGTGGTTCCTTTGCAAACTACACTCCTGCTGCGGTATCAGCAGGATCAACTCTGGGGAGTTGTCCTGTAAAAACACCGACGCAAAAAGAAGTTTATCTCAATCAGAAGGTGACGGAACGGTTAATGCAGCAACATTTGAGTGAAGAAGGAAAAGTGAACAACCTAAATGACCAAGTCGAAACTGAAGGAAGAAGGGATGCTGATAGTAAAGCAGATCAGGAAACCGAGCGACTTCGCCTACTGGAGGTGGAAGACGAAGACAGGAAAAAGCAATACGAAGAGCGACGGAAAAGGCAAGCGCAAGAGTTGGAAGAAGACCAAGAACGAATGCGAGAAGCACACAAACGGCGGGTTCAACTCCAACGCGAACTGGAGGAAGCCGAGGAGTTCGAGGCAGCTCAACGCCGCCAAAAGCGAAAGGAGCAAGACGACGAAGAAGATCGTGAGCGAGTTCGAGCTCGGGCTGAAACAGCAGAACGAGAAAGAGTGCAAGAACGTGAGCGTAGTGAACTGCGCGAAAAAGAGCATGAGTGGCAAAATGCTAGAGAGAGAGAACGAGAGAGAGAGTTGGAGCATGAGCGTGAGACGGAGAGGATAAGGGAGATGAAATGGGAAACTGAACGAGTGCAAGAGAAGGAATACCTAGCGGTGCAGAAACACCAAATGCTGCTAGAAAGTGACCATGGCCGAGAAGGTGAGCGACAACTGCAAGAGCAACAAGAAGTGGATGCGGCTGCTGAGCAGAAAGTCTGTGGCCACGAGCAAGTTCATATCGAAAATGAATCTCAATCAAGAAACACCGAGGAACTCACGGGTTCTATAGACGTTCGGGGTATAGAAGAGTCTGTGAATGATAGTTGCTCTGTGGAGCAGCCTCAAATTGTTTGTGAGTCTCTTGTCGATCAGGGTGATAGGCGTCACGACCAAAGAAACACGGAACAACAAGCTGGAGACGAGATCGCAATAACGTCTCCAGCCGAGCACCACGATGAAGATGAGATGACTGTTGTAGGCTCCCCCATGCTGACCGAATCAGGCGTGAACGAAGAAATCAAGGTACAGTCATCTCCTGAGGAGTCCCCAAAGACAAGAATTCCCGTATCGTCCCTTTTGCCTTCTCCTACTATAGCCGAAGATGTCGTCAAAACCAAAACACCCGAGGAAATGGAGGAAGAAAGACGACAAGCGGAGGCAGAAGCCAAGCGCCAAGCGGACGAGGCGGAGATTGATGTGTACCGCCAACGAGTGCTCGCACGTAAGGCAGCAGAGAAACAACGGCAGGTGGAGAAAGAGGAGGAAGAAAGGAGAGAGAAGGAACGAGAACAAGAAAGGCAACGAGAGGACACTACAAATGCGGCTGGTGCTGAAGCAGAGACATCCGATGATAACGAGCTAGAACTCTCAGGAGGTTCGTTCGCGGAGTCCAGGTATGAAACTTTCATTGTTGATTTCGAATTCTTCCGTGTCGGATACGTTAGCGTTTGGTGCTAATGTCTTGGTGTGTAGCAGTGCTGCCAGCGGCAGCGACTCTTTTTAGGAACTTTGTGGTGATTCGAATGTGGATGTCGACAAGGAAGCAAGCGAAGAATTTGGTACGACGCAAACCCCCACTATCTGGATGCAGTACATATTTTACAACGAAATCGACTGAGCATCTTGTCATAGACCTCTAAACAAAAGAGCGCAACACATCCTCGCTACTGGCATAGCTACGAGAATCTTTTCACCGATAAATACATTTCTGCTGTGACTGACCGAGCATGGGGATTGTGTGGCTTCAGTTTTCTTTTACTGATCAACTATCTCACTACTTCGAGTACAAACGCGGTTGAACGAGTGTTTGCAACGCGACACTTCAAGCCTTGCATACATTGCACGCCTATACATTGAATTCAATCTTGGCGAAAGTTGTCGAAAGTGATTCGATAATATCGCAAAGACAAATATAATGTAACCTGTGGTATGGTTCCGACGCATTAAAGCCTTCAACTCAAGCACGTGCGGAATAGCTTCAGATGGTGACAGAGATATGTGTAATCCGATAACACTTATATGCTGAAGTGGTCGCAACGCCCCGAGTATCTCCCAATTAGTATCATTAAGTTCCCATCGTCCGCATAACTTGAACGTACGCAGCCGTGCTAATGCCGAAAGGGCTGAAAACACTCGATCATCGATCTCCGTGGCGAGGCTGTAGGAACTTTCAAGTCGAGTCGTTCATGGTTCATACCCAATCCAGCCAAGAAGGTGATGGATATAGATATCAGAGGGGCGTCTTTCAACAACAACGACTTCCCAGACTTCAACTGTGTTCACGCACAAAGAGGTCCCAAGTTTATCCGTTTGTAACCCGTGAATGAAAACGAAAGATTGCGCGCACTCCAAAGCACCGCGAGACGCTCGCTCGACTCAGGCACGCTCACGGTGGTGTGTAAACCAATTCGTCAGTTTCAGGTGATGGAGGTTTTGCGCGAGTTGCGCCAAGGGCGTGAAATCGGCCAGTGGTGGTGTTATAAGTGACTCAAGTGTGGGCCAGCCACCGTCACGTGCCGTCTCAAGTCGAAACTCTTAATCTGTGGCAGTTCGCTACAGATAAATCACTTTAACTCGACACAATTTGGGGTAGTTCGCAAGGACGGTCACGGTCTACGGTTGGATCGATTTTTGCAAGAGAGCTACTTTTGCGAGGCAATTCAGGTCACCACCGCCGAGAGGGCAGAACCTTCTTCAAAGTTGGTTATCGTGAGTGAACAAAGAGATAGTGCCTGAGCGAACAACGCTGCCGGGGGACTCGGCATGGAGGAAGACGTAGCCGTGGATGATGAGTGTGACAAGCGTAGCCAAGTCTCAAAATTCGGAACCATCCGCAGATATAAAACTCAGATCCAAGACAAGATTTGGTTCGGGCGGGGCGCCGTGGGTTTGAGCCATTCGCGTTGGTGGAATATAAACAGTGGCGACAGGTCCACGCCTTGAGCACAATTCAGAGACAGACTTTCACGTTATCCTTCGCAAGAAGACTATGTTGCCCAGTCCACCGCTATCGATTTCCAGATGCTGCAGTTTCGTCAGTACGGCGAGGGATGTTGAGCGTCGGAGCTCCAGCAAAGAGAAATCATTATCCTGATCAACATAATCCAGTGCGTGCGCGCAAACAACGACACCCGCGCACTCTACCGATAGAGCTTGCAGACGTGGGAGCCGTTCGAGGCAACTAAGATCGTCGACCCATTGTGCTTGCAGGTCCATCCGTAACGACTCCAGATGCTGGAAAGATTGGGCAATCAATGTAGATCTGGCAAAATACAAGTAGCGCAGCATCGCGACCACTACGTCGAGCCTCGGCATGACAGCGTCATTCGGATCTCCATCAGTGATGGCGATCCTAAGTGCACCGGACGTCCAACAGCTTCGTATAGCATGCTAGCGTGCGCGAGACTGAGCCATCTCGAGATTTGGGCTCATGAGATGACGATATTTCATCTCACTGTTCACAGGTGCAGTCACTCAATATTATCGTGCAAATTCACTAATATCTGTGAAGTGTTTCCATGTTCGGATCTCGAGCATCCTGCGTATGACGACTTGCGAGGGGTTCCTAACTCACCAATTTGTATAATACACTTCAATAGTGTGAGCCATCTTTTGCCTTGTGACGGTGAACGACGTCAACCGCGAGAAAGCGATGGTTGTCTATAATGACTCGCAGTTTGTGCCCAAAGTGAAGATCACACCCTGCGATTGGATGGGTCGCATTATATTATCCATATCTCCCGCTGGACCAGACTGCCAGCAAATCCCGCGATCAGTTTCACCAAATCATGATTAAACCTGGCGAGTGTGGAGATGCTATATTCGTCGTGAACGTGGTAATATTTCAAAACACTCAGTAGCGCAAGGATCGATTTTAATGGCATGTACTGGTGGACAATGGCAAAGTCGTCGCGCTCAGGCACAAATCCTGGAAGAAGCATCGCACGTGAGATGTATCGAATCTGCGGGTAGCTCAGGTTTTCATCGTCGTATTCATCAATAAGGCGCACAAACGAATCACCATAGTTGTCCCTCCACTGGAATCGCTGCAACTTCCGCAACACCCGAAGTAGCGGTAGGACAAATTCGTTTACAGTTCTTTCCGACGGTGGGGTTCTAGAATGTATATGAAGGGTTCGGAGGTCGAGTAGATGATACAACGGGGAGTCTACGAACTGGAGTGCTATGTCACGAGTGTTTCGGAAACGAAGCGAGAGCTCGCGCAGTCCAGTCGGCAGACTCACGGTTCCCCATGGATTTGTTGACGGCCATGCCATCAATTTGAGTGACTTGAGTGACGGGCACGACTCGGCGATATTTAGATCTATCGGCGCCGCATGATTCCCGCCTACAGCGATATCTAGTGACTCGAGTGAATCGCAAGTAAGCTCCAGAAGATTTTGTAGCTCGTCCTGTGGGTAATCGTCGCGCAATTTCAATGTAATTAGGCAACCGCGTGCGGGTGACCGAGCCACGATCTTCTCAATGAAACGAGAGTGCACCCATGCATTTCCATACCCGGCTACGATCACAATCACCCACTCATCGAGCTCGTTTCGATTTGTCGACGTCACGCACACATCAAATTGAGTTGAATTTTGCAAAACAAACAGAGTCTTCTCGTAGTCTATCTTGCATCCATCGTCTTCGTCAACATCAGCATCACATCTTTCTTCGCTATCACCATCCTCGCTGTCGTTCTTGTTTTCGTTGCTATCTTGACTGACTTCAACGCCGTGCCCCTCCTTGCCACCATTCCGATCACTGTCCTCATTCTCATCTCCTCTTTCCCCATCCCTACCCGATTCATCTTCCCCTTCATTATCAGAGTCGCTATCGCAGTTTCCATACACGAATGTTTCGCCACCGTAATGGGCCTGGGTATCGTCGTACACGAGACTTGTCTTCTTTTCTTTTCGCCCCAGTATTGGTGCCCCTGCACGAATGATCGCAGCGTAGTACGCGTCGACAGATTGGTTCGAGAGCCCGAGCTCGCGAGCTAGGTTGTTTCCCTGTGCCATCATCGTCAGAGCTCCACAGCGCGGTGCACCAATGGTTGAGAACAGGCATGTCATCTCGAGCTTTCGCCAAGTGGATAAGGCTGTATCCGGATGGAAGAGAGCATATCCAAGCCAGGCTGCGTGACGGCATAAGCGCAGGTTATTAGTGCAACCGAACCATTCAATATGAAACGTGTGTAGAGATTGTGTCTGCGGTAATGCGGAACAAATCGCAGGGATTCCGTCAAACTGGTTCGAGCCCCAATTTTGTTTGAAGTGGAAATAACCCAAACGACCGACACGGGGTGGAAACAGATTCCTGTTGATGTTAAGAGCCCATTCCACGAAGTTTCGAAATGTCGTATCGTCGTCCGTCGTCCACGTTGATTGAACGCAGCCTTTCGCCACGATCGTATCAATCCCTGCTCCATATTGAAGGTATTCCATACCGCCGAGTCCCTCAATATCTACTATCACGACGTCATACGACGGTCTCATGAGCTGATCCAGTACATCGATTGCGTTGGTCGTCGTCCCCCGGCTTGTTTGAATGGCGGCGATCAAATCACTCAATTGTTCCTCGGGCATCTCCCTCGCCGACACTAGCAACTTGAGCTCCACCGGACCCGTGAGACGAGACGGAGCTGCCATTGGTGCCAGGCGTAGCAACACCCCTTCCATCTCTCGTGTGATTTTAGAACACTCGTCCGCGGCTTCAAGCCCGCAGAAGATGCGCACTTCATCCTCGATCGTGACAGCATCACGACGAGAATATATCGCCACTGCAAACCGCGGGACCCTGACGCCCTCGAAGAAACCGTTCCCATCCGAGACCGCAATGCTCAACGGTGGGTAGCTCAAGCTATCTCTGACGGTTTTCTCCAATGAACTGAGCAACCTCTTCCAAAAGGCTGGGTGCTCATCGACTCCGTAACCAGGGCATGCCGAGAGCGCGCGCCAAACCAGGCTGGTTGCATGCGCGGCAGTCGCTCTGCACCGGCCACCAACGGGGCCAGAGCCGGACATCATCGTCGCCCACTCGTAGTTGGGGATAATTTGCGTCTGATAATCATCGAATTTGAGTTCCACGTGGCCTTGCATCAGCTCGGACCACGTCATAGCCATGGCCCATGCGTCCACGACGCTCAGCCCATCTGCAGACACATACGTCCAGTCAAAGTCATCCACAAACTCAGGCCCGGTCGCTAGCGCGAGAGCTCTCTCCAGCGGATAATACAGCTCGGTTGGCTGTGCCATGATCGATCGGTGCGGGGCTGGATAAAATAGTAGGAATCGTAATACCAATTCACAGACTGTCGGATTGGTTATTTTGGGCTCCCAAAGCACTAGAAATACAGGAAAACAATCATAAATACAGAAAAGATCATCTCTAGCCAATCAAAAACATGATGTCGGGATGGACGACAGCGTCCCGTTCCGCAGCTCTCGCTCTCGCGGGTATGCGCTCAGGACATTCTGGAGAGTGTTGGGTCGCGCGATCGATCGTGCCTCGTGGGGTACACTTCCCTCCCCTCCCATTCCCCGCATGGCTCTCGATCTCGTACCGCAAGCCACTAAATGTCACAATGCCGTGCTATGCACGGGAAGCTCTGGATTTTTGCAATCTGGAGTGGGCCATGAACGTCCATGCCCTGCAGCGATGTAAAGATGCGCTGCAGCCCGGTGCGGTGCACCCTCAAGTACAAGTCCCATTGGTATTCGCGTGTCAAACACAGGCCTCTGCAAAGTAGGCGTTCACCCTATTCGCCTTTTTCTGGGGGAAATGGAGTCGATCTTGCCAGTGGGAAAGGTTTCATGGTACAGTGCATTTGGTGGCAGACTCCTTTTCGATGCCGCGAAACCATTCTGCTTCGGGTAGCATTTGGGAGTGCTGCTACCAGTGATAGCCGCACCACTGCCTCAACCTCCATGCAATCCTGTGTTGACTTCACCGCCCGCTTGAAAATGCTGTTGAATTCCGTGAAATAGCACTTTCAAGCGGACGGTATTTGCACTCGCTCCACAAAACTTACCAGGGCCATGACTGTGGATGCAACGCTCTGTGGTTGCATGAGGGACTGGCTGGGTGGGACGCATACTTGAAACTGCCCAATGGTCAGAATCTGACCTTTGGGCAGACGCCTACTTGAAACAGCCTAATCTGAGTCAGATTGGGCTGTTTCAAGTAGGCGTCTCTCAAATCTATAAAAAAAGGTTTGTTGGCCTTTTTCGTATCCAAACGCCTAGCCTGGTCATACACAGGCCTACTTTGAAGATTCACACAGATACCCAAACGAAAGTATGGATATCACCAATTTGACACCTCGAAACGCCTTTTGGGCTTTGCATGTTGTCCGAACAAAGCACAAGCAACAATCACTGCAATATACACTATTGAGCGCTGTTTTTTTTTTTCTTCAGTTCTGTGGATGTCACATGTTTTATTGCAGGTAATTTGGGCTTCGCGTGTGTGCCCAGCTGAGCACAAGCAACATTCACTGCAATGTATAAATCCGTAACAGCTATGGTCTGGTACCGGTTTACGACGTAACCTGTAGGAGCTGCGAAACATTATCTATGTATGAGGTGAAGGTCCCCGCGTTATACTGAGGTAGACGAAGGACTGTCTAACGCCAAACCCCCAAGGCCAGACCCCGACCCTGCTGGAAGCAGCAGGAAGCGTGCAGCATAGTAGGGTACAGCCTAGTATTCACCAATGCAGGACAGACACTGAGAAGTGGCGATCCCAAACATCATCGGTCAAATCTTCACCATCATATTTATTGCAGAAGGATGGAGCTGGACGACGACTGGTTTATGAAGGCTGTTTTAGATCACGTTGAGCCATGATTAGCAAAACATGTCGAGCCATGAGTGAAGGTATGTACTGAAGTTAGTCAACTTGAAGTTCACTCATGGAAAGTGTGGCGACAAGATCCAACAGTTGGTGAGCTCCCCCTCCCCACGCGTAATGTTCCGTAGTTCGAAACCAAAAAAAAATGCATGGCACGCTATAGGTCCAAATCCCAGTCTCATTCCGCAATTTGCCATCCACCAACCAAGCCAAACTCCCCAGCCTAGCCCCAGGTTTTCTGCTATTGTCCCCCCACCGATCAAGATCATGCCGCCTGCTGCCATCGCCACCAAGACCATGCCCAGTGGGGCCACCATCCCCGTCATCGGGCTTGGCGTGTATGAGAGTGAGCCGGGGGCTGTCACCTACAATGCCGTTGTATCCGCCCTTAAGCTCGGCTACCGCCACATTGACACGGCACAGTTCTACAAGAATGAGGCTGACGTCGGCAAGGCCATCGCTGATGCCGGTCTCAGGCGTGAGG
>JAADWT010000188.1:0-29386 GCA_023336285.1 Pythium grandisporangium
ATACCCCCATACCCCCACGCCCCTCGCCTCCTCCTCCATCTTTGCTCCCCGGTTGCGTGCTGCCCTGCTCCCTCCCTCCCTCCCCCACGCTCTGTTTCTATCACCCGGTTCGAAAACACGCCAGCTTTTACGGTATACTGCTGACCAGTGGAGGGGAGCGAGAGGAGTAGCTACGGTACTGTACTTCATCAGGAGAACCGTTGGGGGTGAAGCCGTATGAGAGTGGGGGGAGGCTATGGCTTCTGACTGGTTTTTCTACTGCTGGCGAGATGTGCCGGCCAGTCCGGGATTACGCTAGGGGTACTGTAGTGTAGACTGTGCCCCCCTCCAAACGAATCGGCACGCACATGCCTGGGATCCATATTGAATGCGTTGCGTAATAGTGAGTGTGCGGTGGAGCGTTTCGTGCACCTGGTTTTTGGGGAATATTTTTCAGCTCTATTTCTCATTGTGAAACGGTGGCATCAGTTTTTTGCGTGGCGGCCAGCTGTACCCAACAGCTAGGGGCCAGATTCCTGGAACGTTCGTATACTCGATCTTACAGCACAACGCCATTGTGCGATGGTCATTCGCTCGCAAACAAAAGCGGTCAGAGATGGCTGCACAGAGATCTTTGCGTTTGAATGAGGGCCAGACGCTCGTGAAAAAAAAAAATCGAAGCTTACGACACAAAGCGTTATTGGCCAATCACACTCAACATATCTTTTGGGGCTTTCTGTAACCCCACCCCCGACGCAATGTTCCATAAAATCACGGCAACGAAAAAAGCAATGGTGGCGCCAGCAGTGCCAAGGCAATCAACGCCGCCGGACGAGGGGGCTTGTTTGCGGTGGTAGCTGGTGCGACAAGCGTTTGAAGCCACACGTATCCTAGATGTGCGCATATTTTGGCCAGGTCCACCCATCTAGGCGCCAAACCTAGGTGCTGGATGAAGCCAACCGAGTGCCGGAGTGGTTGGTAACACCTAGCATGGGTTGTAAATGCGATTTGTCGACGCATGGGTGAACCTTACTGTTATTAGCGCCGTGCGTTCCTCCACGACCAGCTAGCAGTACATGGTCACATCGTATGCCGCTCATTCCACCCACCCTCCAGTGCCCATGGCTCCACTGGTGAGTCCACCCACTCCCAGGTTGAACCACGCTCTCCACGTCAGATCGCTTCCTACCTCGACCAGTTTTGCCGTGACGAGAGCGTGCACACATTGTACCTGCCCCCTGCCACATAAGTTGTGCGGTGGTTCACTTGTTCAGAGTACGTTGAATGTTGAAGCCAAATGTGCAAGTTATCAATGCTGAAAAGGGTGTCTGTGTGTCCATACGAACGAACGCCTGTAACATTCGGCAGTGTTCAGTCCACCCATGCGTCCAGTAAATACCGATCGAAATACTGTAATGCCTGTTAACGCCATGAACAAAATGCAGTACAGTATCGAAGCTGAGAGGCTCGATCCAACCGTGCATTCAATAGCCAGCACCGCCTAAATATTTGATCGGATAGATGCGGTCGCGTCTGCGATTCGAGCTACCAGCCATTTCGCTCTTGTTAGATTGCCCAAAACGGACCTTTCAACAGCGGCAGCAAGTGCGGGTAGCTTCACATGTTGACTGTATTTGAAGAACTTTTGCTGCATTGCTAGTTTTGTGCGTTGGCTGATTTATCAACCGTCCAAATAAAGCACTAAAGTTTTTGTCAACATGAAAATCCGTATCCGCTATGCTTCTTCAGAGAAATGCTTCGCACCTGCTTCGAGAAGGGAAGGTGGTGGGGGGGGGGCGTAGAGGGGAAAAGGTCTGATCAGGGGATGCTGGTCAGCCGGGTCACAGCCTAGGTTCTAGTAGCATGTGATTCGTGGATGGAACCTCCGTGCTGCTGCTATACTCTATCGGTCCGCTTATGGGTTCAGCTCCTTCTCGTTCCTCATCTGGTCGTCCACGTTAGTAGCTATACTACGTTTGAAAGGACAATACATCCATCGATCACGGGCCGTTCTCTTCCTCTTCTTTTTTTTTTTCGCGCTCCCCAGCATTTTCATGACCGAGACGGTCAATCAGCTACACCGCAGCAGTCCAAATCCGAACTTGCTTGTGCATCCCGCTCGCCTGTATAGATCGTAACGGGTTATCCGTTTTCTAATCGGTGGAAACCCTGTGCCGATTCGTGCGCTGTTGAAGCGGCTGCCAGTATAATATTCGCCACCTGCTGGTGAGAGCTTGGCTTCGTTCGATCTTTCAACGCTGGAAACCCTCCAGCTTCCATCTGGACCCAAGAAAGATGCGCTACTGTCAGCTGGGGTGACAAACCCACCTTCTCGTCAATGTCAACGTCAACACAAACATGCCGGAAGAAAAAAATAAGGCACAAACAAAACAAAGTACAGAAATTCCACCCATTCCGACAGCATACCAGTTGCGATTATGATCGACCACACATACACCCACCCACGCATCCACAGAGACTGAATTGGCAATTGGCATACCGTGCCGTACGGACCCATGCGTGTAGCTTGTCGAGCTATCGCTATTCATCTTCTCTCCCTCTCTCTAAATGATGTCAAACACCTTTTTGAGTTTGATGACGAGCTGCCAATCCTCCTTCTGTAGGTCATCCCGGAAGTTCTCCTTCAATGCATCAATGCTCTGACGTGTCAGCCGTGATACCAGCTTGTGTTTGTGGTCAAACTGGCGCCCATATGTAACTGAGCTTTCATTGTCAATGCGGACAGCCACCGACGCGCCCTTCTTGGCGCGGTCCACTTCCTTGTGCTCGCGTTCAATCGACGCCACCTTACCCACCAGCAGGTGGCCCGCGGTGGGCACCACAAGCGGGGTGCCAATCTTGAGGATCCCTTCCTCCACATCCACGCCAAGAATGATGGGGTCCTTCTTGTTGAAGATGCAGTTGGGCAAGATCTTGAGCACGCACGGGAACACGGCCACATCGGCTACTTCATCGCGTCGTGCCTGACGGAAGTTGTCCATGTACGCCGTGAACTGATCAAACAAATGGTAAATGATATCGGCAGTGAAAATGCGCACACCCAGTTCCTGGCACAGCTCCTGAGCATCGCTGTGCACCTTGACATCAAATGCGAGGATGGTCGCGAACTCCTTCTGGTGTTCCAGCTGTACCGAGGCGCGCATGACATCCTTCTTGTGCACGGGCCCAATGTTGACGCAGGCCACGGGGATCGGCGGATCACACGAGCGCAAGAATTCAAGCAGTGCCTCCAATGCACCAAGCGTTGAGGCCTGGACCATGACGCCGCGCTTGGTCGCCTTGACCGAGTCCAGAATACCTGTCAGGTCCGACATCACGGCATCCTTCAGCTCCTCCTCATCGTCATCGGGACCCACAACGTAGATCTGTGTGCCAGCCACCGCCTTCTCCAAGCCTTGCGCACAGATCTTGACACCCATGGCTGCCTTGATCGTCTGGTGATGCACATACTCGCCCTTGACACGAATTTCCTTCATCGGGTGCGGCGTCAGCAACGAACGAATCGTGGAAACCACGGGACCATCCAAGGTACACACGACGATGCGATCGCCCTCGTTCAATCGACCATTCACCAGCACGGTATCGATCGTCGTCCCCAATCCTTCAATTACCTTGACTTCCAGCACCGTACACTGCAAGATATCCACATACGCCAGCGACTTGGCCATCCGGTCCTGGGTGAGCTTGGTCAGCATCATGAGCATGTCTGGCACACCTTCACCCGAGATGGCACTGGTCGGGATGAGCGATACCGTGCGGCCGAGGTCCTTGTTCCGCCAATAAATCTCAGCATTGATCTTCTGCTCGGCAAATTCAACCATAATCTGCTTGGTGCGGTCCTCAAACTCCCGGATCACGTGCTCGTTCTGGTGCTTGAGTGCCTCCTGGATCGGCATGTCCGGCATCGTCTTCCAGCCGTAGCAACGATCAATCTTGTTGAGTGCCACCACAAACGGCGCCTTCTTCTGACGCAACAACCGCAGCGACTCCAGTGTCTGCGGTTCCAGACCGTGCATGATATCCACCACGAGGATGGCAATATCACACAGGGATGACCCACGTGTGCGCAAGTTCGTGAACGACTCGTGCCCAGGCGTGTCAATCACCAAGAGACCCGGAAGCCGGTAGTTCAGCTTCATCGTCTCCGCCAGACGTGCCGTCTTCTGCTTGATTGCCTCCACGGGGAAGAACGTGGCACCAATCTGCTGCGTAATACCACCGGCTTCACCGTCTTGCACCTTGGTGCGGCGAATGTTGTCCAGCAACTTGGTCTTACCCGTGTCGACGTGGCCCATGATGCAGCAAATCGGCGATCGCAAGTTATCCGTCGACACGTTGGCCAGCGCCTCTTCTTCTCGCACGCGACGACGTTCAGCGGCCTCTTTCTTCTTCCGCTCGGCCTCCATCTGCGCCTTGGAGCGCATGCGCTCCGCTTCGGCATCCAGCCGGGCCTGCTCCTCCATCTCCGCCTGGCGCTTCTGGAAGGCCAGTCCCTGCTGGCGCAACCGCTCCTGCTCCTTCTTTTGCTCCAGCACCAGCAAATCTTCCTCACCGTCACTGTTCATCGCGGTTTCCCAGTCGTCGGTCGCGTTCAGCTTATCCTCCAGCGAGGCCACCACATCGCTGGACTCCCAGTCCTCGTCATCCCATGCATCCGGCGCTTCGGCCTCTTCTTCTTCCGCCGCCTCCTCTTCGGCCTTCTTGCGCTCCAGCTCGGCAGCTTCCTGACGCGCCATCTCCGCCGCCTCCTCTTCTTCCTGCTGGATGCGACGGCTGCTCTTCTGCTTCTTCTTGTTGTTCGTGTAGACCACCTTCTTCTTGTCTTCCTCGGCCACGTCCGCCTCGTCATTGCCCGCGCCCGTGCTGCCCTCCTCCGCGGCCGCGGTGGGCACAAGGCCAGCCTGTTGCATAGCCTCCAGCGCGGCCTGAGCGCGTGCCGCCTTCTGCTTCTGAGCCTTGGTCATGTACGTGCCTTCCTTCTTCTGGCGCTCCACCTTGGCCAGCTTGGCCTCCTTGCGCTTGCGGCGGATCTCCTCCTGCTCGGCCAGCTCCGCAAGTCGCTTCTCCTCTTCCTCGCGCTCAATACGCTCGCGTTCCAGTCGCTCCTGCTCTTCGCGCTCCTGCTCGGCCTTGAGCGCGGCCTGGCGCTCCTGCAGCAGCTTGGCCGCCGCCGACAGCGGCTTCTTGCCCCCCGCGGCGTCATCCACGGCGGTGTCCTTCTTGTCGTCGCCGCCCTTCTTCTTGCCCTTCTTCTTCTTCTTGTTGTCCTTCTTCTCGCCACCAGCACCGGCAGTCGGTTCAAGCCCCAGTGAGGCCAAGTATGCAGCCGCTGCGGCATCCACGTCCTTGCTGTCCTCGCCCTTGCTGGCGTCCGCCGAGGATGGCTCCTGCGCCGCCGCCGGCTCCGACACGGCCGCCTTCTGGGCCACAGGTGCAGCGAATTCGTTCAGGATATCGTCGAGATCATCTCCGCCCGCGGTGGCGCCGCCCGCGCCACCCTTCTTGGCTGCTTTCTTCCCCTTCTTCGGTGGCATTCTGCGTGCTGGGCCACGTCAATAACGTTATTATGGACTACGTGGCTGGCTTTGGGATTCCTCCTTGGAAATGATAGAGATCGGGCCCACGCGAGTGAGCTTGTGAGCCAGTAGATAAAAATGGGTGGGCAGAACGCTACCGTGAGCGACCGAATAGCGAAACAAAAAGACAGGATCAGCAGACCGGAATTTCCGTTACTTGATATACGCGATTCACAACCAGGTATACGTCTGCCGACCTTGCTAACTTAATGTGGTGACGGGGAAGTTCATCCACGTTAACTTACCCGAACCTGGAGACGGGATACCCACCTGTTGGTTACTTCAACAATCACCACAACTCCAACAAACCGAGTAGTTTCGCCATCGCCTCCTTTCACAAGCTGCTTTAGGCATGGAGGGTCGCAACCGCATTCATATTTACTCGCCTCCCAGCAAGGCTGGCCACCCTCTTTCCTGTTGTTCCGTAGGGGGGACTGTCAAGTAACGCTTTCGCGATCACCGAAGGGAACCACGAAGAGTGATTGTCACATGGGCGCGCAAAAGGCAACGCGAAGGGAAACCCAGCGCCGCGCGCCACCCTCAATGGCATTTCCGCTCGAGTAAGCCGGCAACATCGGTTCATGTAAGGAAGCGGCGACTGCCAGGCTTCCAGGCGTCCTCATCGCAGCGCAGTTGCCGCGTGTGCTCTTCCTCGCCGCGCATTCCCTCCTTCGATACACGCGCATGGCGCGGTCCTTGCGGCGGTGGCTTCGGCGCAGCAGGGCCAATCTCGTCGAGCCCGCAAGAAGCGGTAACGAGAGCTCATCGCCCCCGCCTCGGCAACGACGGCGGTCGGGCTCGACCGAGTTCCTGGCCGCGGAGATCCGCAACGCCTTTGACCCCAACTCGCGCTTCATCCAGGTGTGGCAGCAGCTCGTGCTACTGGCCATCATGTACGAGACCCTTGTGCTCCCGTTCCTGGCGGCATTTCATAGCTCCGAATCAGCCGACACAACGAAATGGGCGCTCATGGCGCTTTATTTCTGTGAGGTCTTCTTCTGCCTGGACGTGTACGTACAGCTAAACACTGGGTACTACGAGGATGGCAACGTGCTGCGCGACGCCCGCAAATCACGAATCAAGTACCTCAAGTCGTGGGCGTTTGCATTGGATGTGGTCGTGTTGCCCCCATGGTCGTTGCTGCCCATGGCGTTGCCCGTACATGAGTTATTCTTTGAATTCCACAAGGTTATTCGATTGTGGCGCGTGCCCAAGCTCATCGCCGACCTGGATGACGTGTATGCGCGGTATTTTGTCGTGCTCAAGCTCGCCAAAGTGCTCGCGACCACGCTGGTCGTGTCTCATTTTGTAGCATGCGGTCGTTTCGTGTTCGGCTACGACCAGCATCACGGTGACAGCTGGTTGCCGGCTGCGCCCGACAAGGAATATTCGCTGCAGCGCAAGTACCTCATGTCGATGTTTTGGGGCTTTGGCCTGCTCACGGGGTTTGTCGAAGGGGAGCTGCCGCAAACCAGCATCGAGTTTGTATTCACAATTTTCGCTGCGCTCTGTGGTTTCTCGTTGTTCACGTACCTGTGTGCAACGTTTTTCATGCTTTCCAAATGCGAAGGAGGTGTCACGGAAACGTCAGAGGCCCGTGTGAACCAATTCAAGCACCTATTGGCGTTCCACCGTGTCCCTGAACAATTGCAGCGACAAGCAGTTGAATACCTAAAGAAATATTATACACAAGCAGAATCCAATGACCGCGAGGCAACCAAGCTGCTATGTCCGTCTATCACGGTGGACATTCAGATTGAACTATTGCGCGACACTGTTGCGCTCATCCCGGTGTTTCATGGCTGCGACACGCGTTTTTTAAATGCTGTGACGAGCCTGTTGGAGATGGTGTCATATCCTGCACAATTTGTGCTCTTCCGGGCTGGCGATGTCGGTGACGCAATGTATGTTGTGAACTCTGGTGTGCTACACACCGTTGTAGACGGGCTGAAAGTGCGAGAACTACGCAAGGGAAGTTTCTTCGGAGAAGTAGCAGTATTTGCCCAAATGCCTCGTTCCGCTACCATGATTACGACTACGTATTGCACCCTGTATCGCCTGGCCGCATTTCACGCTGAAAAACTTATGGAGGGGTACCCCCGTTATGCCGATTTGATTCGTCTTTCAGTCAGTAAAATTCTCATGACCACCAATGAACGAAAAGAAGACCGAATCAGTGAAATCGCTGCTACAGAGGCAGCCGCTTCACGAAAGAAAAGCCGAACCCACTTTATGAATACTACATTGGCGCGAAGTCTCACGGGCAAGAAGCGCACTCGGGTCAAGCCGCAAATACACCGAGATTCTCGGAATACCCAAACGATCGCAAATACACCTCAAGCAGGTGTTGGACCACGCCCTGCTCTTCAGAAGACAGCAGCAGCGCGGTCAGTATCGTGCGATACTCCCTCGTCTTTAGATTCACCGCCGCAAAACACAGATACTCCGTCAAGAATGGCTCCATTTGCGAATGCAGTGGGCCCGATAATAAAGGAGAAATCGTCGCGCAAAGTATTCCCCTCGACAGAAACTCAACAATCTGAGGCTTCAAGTGGGCATGGGCCTACAGTTGAGCTTCGGCGAACCTCCTCACACCTCTCACTCTTCAAGAACGGCCTTCTACGACTAAGCAAAAATTTTGGACGGGACACGGGTAGTCATGACGCGATACAAGGCTTTTACGATCAAATTCAACAATTGGCCGTTCCCAATCCATATAACCGATGGTGGAGCAAGTTTCTCCTTTCAAAGTGTATCGACACGGAAACTCCATTTCGAATGACGTGGTTGCTCGTATTACAGCTAAATCTATGCTACAACTGGATATTCATCCCCCTGCAGCTTTCATTCCCGCTGTTTGATAGGAATGTTTGGTACATGAAGATGGCAGACCACGGCGCCGACTTTGTGTTGTGGGTTGACATTTACCTGAACTGCAATTTCGCGTTTTCAATCAACTCCGAGAAAATATTTAACACATCGCGGAGCGCACAGAGGTATGTCAAGAGCGGGTGCTTCTTTGCCGATCTCGTTTGTTCACTCCCCTATGAGTTTGTCTCCCCGTTCAGTGGGATAAGTCGCGTTGTTCTGCGTCTTCCCCGTCTTTTTCGCGTATGGCGGCTCCGTGGGCATTTCTCAGAAGTCGAAGAGTTCTTCGTCATCAATAGCCGACAAAGGCTTGTGTTCTTCGGCTTGCTCCTCCTTATGCTGTACCATGTCGTCGCATGCATGTACTTCAGCGTCACAGCACTCGAAGGGTTCAGTCCCTCAGATGAATCGTGGCTACCGTCTGACGATATTTTTCTGGAACAAGTCAATCACTCCTTTTATATCGATATCCGTGGGGTCTACCACGATGTAACTCATGGTATCTCCACGCGCATCGGAGCGAGGCAATACTTTCGATCTCTTTACTATGCTGCAAATGTCTTGACCGGATTGGGGCGCACTGTCGAGCCCACAAGTGATGTTCAGTACAAAGTTGCACTAGTGTTCATGCTCAGCGGGTTTTTAATCACAGCCGTTGTGGTCGACGAGGTTCAAAAGCGATTTACGTCGTCCGCTTTTGAACAAAAAGAATTTTTCGCGAATCGTGCACGAATCCAACTCTTTTTGAAACGACAGAATGCCCCATGGCTAATTCATCAGCGAGTGAACTCGTTTCTTGACTATTGGTGGTCGTCGCACAGAGGAGCCATTATTGGGGAGTTGCTCGAGGAGCTTCCGGAAACAATTAAGCGGGACATTGTCCGTAGCATATGCAAACCAGCGATGGAGTCGCTTGCCCTCATTCGACCTGAAGTCAAAGGAGGAGAACAAGGTGGCTCTGCTGATACTACAATTCTTCAACAGCACCAACTCATGGAAGACTTGTTTTTGGACAATCTGCGCTTCATCTTGTACGGGCAAGGCGAAATTATCTATCGACAGGGTGATTATCCTAGTGGTTTATATTTTCTGGTTGAGGGACAAATCGTATTGCAATGTGCAGGGCTCTCAAGGTCTGTCCCCCTCGGAGGGTTCTTTGGAACCGCGGCTTTGAATTCTGACCATGACTTTGACGGGTCACTTGCACAGTCAAACACAGGATATGCAGAGCACGTACTAGCAACAAGTGGGTGTATTGTTGTTTATATAGCTAAAGATCATTTGATAGCAATGGAGAAAATTCTCCCGTCGTTACCAGCTGCTCTCCGATGGTTGGAACGTCGTCTCTTCGCGGCGCGCATTAACCGATCGTCTGAAATCGGCGGCACTCAGCAAAGCAATATCAATTATTCCCAGCATGATATCAAAGTTGAAGTTCAGCCACGAATGGAAATGTTTCGAGTGATCAAATCGACTCGGTGCTGGAGATATATCAATGGTGACCTTTGTTTTGACCCCGATCTACGACTCATGGGTGTATGGGAAATTACCGTATTTGTCTTGATGTCAACTCAGTGTTGTCGGGTCATTTTCTATTCAGTTTTTGGAGTTGGTCGCATGTATATTGGATCCAATGTCGTTCAACAAGATATCACGACTGCATTAATCGAGATGCTGTTCCTATTCGATGTGTTTATCAGGTTGCGACTGGGATTTTACAAATTTGGCAACAAAGTGATGGAGCTGGGCCAGATTAAAACGCACTACCTTGGCTCCAAGTATTTTTTGATCGATATCTTGGCGCTAATACCACTATTCTGTGTAAATTGGGCTCTACCTGACGGCTTCCATCGCATCGAAATTTTAAACCTGAACAAATTGCTTAGGCTGTTCAAAGTGTCGCACCAACTGCGAGCCATCGAATCAAGGTATGTGAAGCTAACACTTGAAATTCGACTCTTCCGCTTGGTGTACTACACGTTTTTGGCATCACATCTCTTTGGATGCATACGATTTGATTTCGCGGCAAACAACTCGGGCTTGCATTCCGCAGCGGACGCCTCGTTTGGACGGACTAAGTGGCTTCCATACTCATCTCTCGAGAATGCCACTCCATCACTGCAGTACTTTTCTTCCGTGTTCTGGTCTTTTGGGCTCATGTCTGCTTCAAGTACGGGTGAACTCCCAAAGACGGTTCCGCAATGTCTCTTCAGCATATTCACAATGACGGTGGGGTTCTTTCTGTTCGCGTACGTCGTGGGAAATTTTCTGGATGTGATTGAACTCCACAACTCTGAAGACCGTCACTTTATCGCCAAGTTGAGCTCGTTGCGCCACTTACTCGCCCACTTTAAGCTTCCTTCGCACATTGAAGCCAAATTCAAAACCTACTTCTTCTTCAAGCGTTTCCATTCAATCACACAGGAACATGTCCTTGAGCGTGTTCTTCCACCGTCGCTGCTCATCGATATCCGCATGTTTCAGTTGCAATCAATGATTGTGAAAGTCGCATTTCTGGCTGGAATGGAAGACTCTGTGACAAGGATGCTGGTATCTCTCTTCACGCAAATGCTGGTCGTCAAAGATGAATATATTTGCAAGTTTGGCGAGGAAGGGAGTGAAATGTATTTCATCTTTACTGGCATGCTCGACATCTATATTCCTGTCCCAGGAATGGCTGGATCCGTAACGATGAAGAGCGAAGGATCGGTGTTGGGGAACAAACGTCAGGATGACATGGCAGGGATGCAAAAAGTAAATGAGATAACTGCAGGAAACTACTTTGGAGAAGCAGCTCTATTCACAAATGCACCGCGAAACGCAAATGTGAAGGCTCGAACATCCTGTATTCTCTACCGACTTTCGCGACAATCATTGGAGCTCGTATTTGAACGTTTTCCGGAATGGAAGCAGAAAGTGTTGCGGATTGTAAAGATTCAACAAGAACAACAGCGACTAGCACGGCTCGCGATTGAAGCCCAAAAGACAAACGAGACCCCCAAGCGACGATCTTTGCATCGAGCTATGTCTCGCATGGATGTTATAAATTCCAGAGCCGAGGATTTAGAGGCAATGATACTGGTCAACAGCTGGGGGGAACGCTGGGGCTCATTCGCTCCGATCACGTGGTTCTTAAAGAGTACTGCGCTTGGTAGGTTTATTGATGATTGGATGCAACCAATTTCCACTCGTATGCGGCAGTACTTGGAACTGCTAATCGTGGGGACAGAAATTCAAAGTCCCTTCTACGTACGTTGGCTTCAACTGGTGACGGCATGTACCATGTTCACCGCTCTGATTACCCCGTATCGATGTGCTTATGATGACCTAGAGCGCTGGAATGTGATTCCATTTTCATTGCGCCTGCTTGAAGATATGTGTCAAGTTGTGTTCTATTTGGATATTTGGTTTCACTTCCACGTTAAAGAGAGTCACATGGCCATGGAGCTCTACGAGCAAGCCCATAAACACACCTACAAGCGAGAACACCTGGTATGGGACGTGGTTGCAGCTTTCCCATTAGACCATTTTACCATGACCCAACTTATCAGCAGCAGGCATGCTACGATCGGAAAATGGATGCGCCTGAACAAGTGTGTCAAGGTATGCAACGTGGCCTACTACCGAAGTGAAATTCATCGCCGCAGTGTAAGCTACGAATTTAACCGATTGGTCACGTTGTGGCTTTTATATCTGCTAGTGATTTATTGGACTTCTTGCGCGTATTTCGCTGTCGCTATGTACACCGGATTTGGCCAAGAGTGGCAAGCGTGGCTTCCATCGGTAACACTCGAAGCGACAGAGCGTATGGATATTTTGCTGCTGCGCTTGTTTCGCGGATTTTCATTTGCGACAACTGCGTTTGTGAAAAAGGGTCGTACGTTTGTGCCGACCGAAACATTAGATTATGCATTCAGCATCGCGATTTCATTTTTTGGGCAATTGGTCATGGCGTTAATGATCGGCGAGGTGGCAAGTTTGTTCATTCTTTCAATCGACAATGAAGTTGAATACCGAAAAAATCATATCGCAGTGGAGCATTACCTGTCGAGAAAGCGTATCACCTCTAACCTCAAACTTCGGACAGGTGAATTTCTGACGTCGTGGTGGTCTTCGCATGCTGGTGTCAACTATCAGCTTGTGTTTGATGATCTACCCGTCACTGTGCGCACAGAAGGAATTTTGGATATTGTGGCGAAACCATTGTATCACTTCACTGAGCTTATCTTTCGACCTCTCACTCGTGGCGCGGAATCGGACGAGGCTGGCGACATTGCAGTGGAACAATTAATGCACTCAATCGCTCAGAATCTGCGATTCGAAGGCTATCCGCGTGGAGAAAGTGTAGTCGTAGAAGGCACGGTATGCAAGGCCATGTACTTTGTGGTGCGTGGGCATTTATATTCGAAAAGTGTGTCGAATCCAGGCCTGTACCACATGAGTCGCTACCGCACGGGTGATTTCTTTGGGGAAAAGGCGCTACTGGGACACGCGGTCAGCATGTTTAGTGTCACAACTACACGAGCTTGTGACCTATTTGTCCTTAGTTCAGAAAATCTCCTGGGTGCACTTCAGTCTCACTCTTATTTTTCACTCATCTTGAAGATGGCACGTGACATCGCCCACCAACAGATCACGTTAGCAGACTACTTTGCCGATGCTGCAACCACCGATAAGCGAGACGTGCTACGGCGTCGACTGTCAGCGCCAATATTTTCACAGGCCAGCACTCCTACAACCACGAGATCGGCTGCGGGGCAGCGATACTGTGGTTTAGCAGACGATCAGCTCAATCAGTTGCTCCGTCTAAGCAACGAAGCGGAATGGGAGGAAGGGTTTACCCGATTTATGGGGCTGATTGTGGTCAAAGGTTCCATGGAGGACATCGGTAGCAAAACCGTCGGAGCCAACGGCGTTATCAACGAGGGCGAGCAGAAGGTGACGAACAAGGCGTCGGGTTTCAGTGCACGAATAAAACGAGCACGATCGCAAGTGGTTCCAAACTTTCGCGCACAGGGTGTGGCCGGTGACTTGAACGACCTCCGCGGAACAAATATAATCGCCATTAGTGAGGCAAGTGGACAAAGCATGCAGAGTGACCGTAGTACATTCAGCATTGGGGGCAAGACAGATCAATCAAATTTGGAGATGCCGAACGATGTGTGGGAACACGTGGCCAACCCTAGACTGGCTGTTACGTCGGTCACCCGTGCCAAGGCTTTCACCACGCAAGTATTCGCAGACCACGTGGATGCAGGTCCAGCACATGCCCTGCCCGTGCTGCAAGAAACAAACCCTCTAACGCCTGCGGCAACGCTTCTCCCAGCCAAGGTAAAACAGTTCTCCGTACTGCCCACTATAGTGCGAGGTGAACTCGAAACGGCATTGGAGGAGTGTAAGGCAGAGGAGACGGATGGGGATGGCATGGACACGCTTGATTATCAAAGAGGGGTCGAAGAATGATCCATGGGCTGTTTATTTATTCTCTTCTGGGCAACTCCACACCAATACAATGGATCACTCCTTTCACGGCGGTAAAGAAATTACCAGAACTGTGGCTTGTAGGTCCGTTGCCACTCGACAGAGTATTGTTGGCAGAACAACGATCAATTTTGGAATCGATTAGCGCTCAGTCATTCGTGTCCATCAAACTCTCCACACGAAGCATGATCTTAGTAAGATTAATCATCTTGGCTTCGAGCCGTGCTTCGGTTTCTTTCAATCTCACCTCCCACGCGTGTTGTAGTTCTGCTAGTCGTAGCAGGAACCGCGCATCATCCATCAACGGCGGTACTTGCACCGTATTGCTCCCATTCCGACTTCTACTAGTCGAGTCAGCACCGTCCTCGAGAGGAGGATCCTGTTGCTCCACAGGCACGGGGGCAGGAGCTTGCTTCATCGTGACAGCTGATGTTTTGGAAGAATCTGTGGGCGTGGAATGTGGGGTATCTATAATAATCGGGGCAGTCTGGGCTCTGGTTTCTTCGGGTGTTTTGTCAGGGTCAGGAGGCGCGGGTCTCGGAAACGAACCAGGCTCAATGATCGAGAAAGTCTGCGAGCTGACCAGTGAGGCTTCTGACATTACAGGTCCTGTGTTCGACCTATGTACCGTTGGCGTGGAGGGAAGATGGGGCGGATGACTTGGAGCAGTTGATGCCCCAATGATAGCCGCGGTCCATGCGACCGAATTCAAACTCATCGGCTTGGTGGAGGTAGAGTAATTGGAAGACGAATGTGTATTGCTCTGCAGGCCAACACCTGGTGGCAAGTGCTGGTGCATGAAGGCGCGGTTCTGGAGCATCTCGAGGTCATCACGAAAGCGCGCGAGCTCAGCATCCTCGAGCATGCCGCTGCTGTCTGTATCGTAGACGCTGATGATGTCGTCAATATCAAGGTGAATATCCTCCGTGACAGCGTGGAAACGCTGCAAGATCGCCTGGATTTCGTCACGACAAACCTGGCGTTTCCCCTTGAGGTAGTCAACATTGGTTTTCATTGTTTGATGCACCATACTCTTCATGACCTTTTGAAAATTCGTGCCAATTACCGTGATGGGTAGCGCGAGCACTAGCATTCCCGTCAGAACGGAGATGCAGCCTACCAGCTTCCCGTAGAACGTCACGGGGGTCATGTCGCCGTAACCCACAGTCGACATGGTCACGATGCACCACCAAAATGACGACGCGATGCTGCTGTAAGGATTGGGATCTACGCAAATGCATTGCTGCCCGTCACCAGCCCGGGTGGCGGCGGCCGCTGCGACTGAGTTGGCCATGGTGGCATTTCCGGGTGCCTTGCCGTTCACGAAGGTACCGCACTCACCCATCCAACCACCTTTTCGGCATCCATCCGATGTGTACTCGGCAAAGTAGATGGCACTTGAGAAGACAACCATGGCAATAGACATGAGAAAAACCAGCATAGACAGCGCCTTCATGCTGATACTAATGGCCTGCACAAACACTTGGATGGCCGATGAGTACCGCGACATCTTGAGCACGCGGGCCACACGCGTCAAACGCACGATGCGGATCGCGCCAAAGCTACCAGCGTTTTCCACATTCAGAACTGCCTCGAGATAGAAGGGAAGAATAGCAGCAAGGTCAACCCAGTTGCCAAAATCTGTTTGTTGTGTTAAACAGCACAGATAGAGAATCGCCACGAAATCAAATATACAGCATCCATGAGCACAACAACAAAAATCGTCAGTCTTCAGATAGAATACGTCAACTGCTCGTCGATTGCATGATTTTGCTGGAGACCATGGTCGTCACTCCACTCACTCTTAATAAATTGCCATTTGCTTGGTGAGCAAAGCATGCGTAATGTAAACTCGACAGAGAATATCAGTGCACAGCAGGCCTCGATCGTGTCAAAGACGTTCGCGTACGGCGCGAGCGCGATCTCGGTTTGTGCGATGAACACGACCGTGGAAATGGAAATGAAAAAGAAGAGACAGACAGAGAAATAATACGCGCTCGCCGAGGATTGCGGGTCGTCAAAGAACTCCCAGCATCGCTCGCGAAACGTCTCAGGCTGGTTGCCGTCTTCATCGCCATCTGTACAGCTCATCTGCTCTGCTCTGCTCCTCGAGTCTTCGCGGATCGTCGACGCACGTCCGACCACCGTGCGGGTCGTAGCTGTATCCGGGTCTGGGACCACGGAGTGCGATGAAGGACACTTGCGCATGGTTGCCAGACGCACAAGAGCAGCCGCTGTCGGACTGGCTGCTGCGTCAGGTGCCACGGGTGCAAACGCGAGGTCCCTCTTACCAACATTGGTGCTGTCGGTCTGATTTTGAAGCGGATCATCTTCAGATATCGGGGTCACGGCGGTGACAGAGCGGCGACTACGCGTGCTACGGGCACTGTCGGTCCGATTGCTCGCTCGTCGATGCAGTGGGAAGTTCTGCTGCACCCGGAACAGTGGGGTCATGCTCAGCGCCGACCGGCGTCGCGCCTCGCGCTCGATCACCTTCGATAGCTTTAGAGCCGTCTCTGAAAGCTCGACTCCAGCCGCCGATGACGGAGTCCTCAGTCGAGCCGATCCAATTCGACTGATCATGTTTGTGTGCACTGAATCAACGACGAGAGCGCGGATGGTCGGAAGGGAGAGTGGTGAGGACCAGTAGACACTGAGTCGATTAGCGGATCCGTGGATGTGATTGTGATGGGGCTTAACGAGATCTCAATAAGACCATACGCGGTGGCAACAGCACGATCGGGCACCGCGTGGTGAGGGCAAGATGATCCAGCTCGCTATGATGGTCCAGCTCGCTATGATGGTCCAGCTCGTTACTGTGACTTCTGCTGGTGTCTGCCGCCATGAACACGCTGTGAATGCAGCCGGCAGTCGCATGAATGGGCGGGGGGCCCCCTCACCTTAAAAATAGGGCGATAGCTTGTGTTCAACCTGCATGCACCAGACACAAACGAAAAAATCTCACTCAATAGTAGAATAACGCCCACCAGCATTTCCAGTGCGTTTCTTGTTTTGTTTGCACTCTCTTCGTTCACCCTTGTCCGTCCGCCTGGGCACAATCAATGGGCAGAATTTGCTGCAGTACCTTACCGTCGAATCGACACGTGAGATACAAGAATACATCCCTTCTCTGCACCCAAATGACCTAGCTATCCTGGCATTGGAGAGACATACATCGCTCAGTCCGCACCAGAGTCAGCACTCTTCTCTCCCATGCCTGTGGTAGCTGACTCGGTCGTTATGGTCGCTCCTTGACCGTCAGCTTCTGGCTTGCCGGAAGCACTTGCATCCAGTACCTGTGCCCGCATAGCACGCTCGGCAGTTAGTCGCTCCGCCCGGTTGGTGATCAGGGAAAGAGCCGCTTTCTCCTTCTTCCAAACGTCCACAGGTCGAGCGGCATACCCAAAGGGTAATGTCGCCAACACACGCAACCAGCGGGCATACGTGCGCGTACGGCGTTCATGTTGAATGATATGCTCAAAGATGAAGTCGCGCTTGAATGCCTCAACCTTGTCTGCAACCTCACTGTTCTCCGTGAGTTCGAGCGGCGGGTGTGACGCCTGCCTGTTCTCGCCTTCAACGGCCAGACGTTGATTGTAGACATCAAAGTGAGCCTGTGCCAGGTACAAACCAACGCTCGGTGCCTTAGGAACGTCCATCTTGTCCAGCTCCATGGCTCTTGCGATGGTGGTGATGGGTGTCACCCCAGCCACGACATCCGCAGCCGTACCGATCATCTTACGAATATGATGCAACAAGAAGCTTTGGCCTACGACACGCAGACGCACCCACTCAAGGTCGTTGGCGACGAATGGGGCATCTGCCGTGAATGACATAATGTACCGCAAGCATTTCGGGCTCGTCGGCTCCAACTTGGACGTAAAATTATGGAAATTGTGCGTGCCTTGGTATTCGGTTAGCACACGACGCACGCGCGCTAGAGTAGCCTCGTCAATGCGGTATGCACTCTGTGCAGCCACCGTCTCTGGGTCCAGTGGGAGCTCGTCGTCCAGAACGGCATCCTCATCGTTGTCCTCCCCGTCGCGGTCCAGCCGATCCATGATCCACCGTGACTCATGGCTCTTGTCGGTCTCGTGGTCGGTTGTTGATTCGGTTTTCGCTGGACCACGTGGAGCAAAGATAAACGTTGGTGCGAGATACTCGTACGTGCGCTTGTCACAGGACAACTTGGCATTGAAATTCTTCGTGGTCGTAACCATGTGCATCACACGGATTTCCGCGGGGAGGTGCTCGTTCACGCGTGCCATGAACGCTGGAACATCGTCTCCAACATGCAGTTTGGCTGTCACCATTTGTCCAGCGGCGTGTACCCCCTTGTCCGTGCGACCTGCGCGGCTCCAGCCCACCTACAAAAATGGCCACGAACAACGAAGGAATCAACCCGTGAGTAAAATCCTCCTATCAGAAAGAGAAGTATACGTTCGCGTGTCTTACCTTTTGGAGAAACCCATAATTGGCCTCAGCGATACCGCCGGCTTGAAACAATGCCCGTTCCAATTCAGCCTCGATCGTTTGCACGCCTTCATTCCTACATTATACAACAAACCATCATTTAGTCATCGGGTCATCACAGGAACGATGTCAACTTCCTGCATTGATCGTGCAGTACAGTCGCGTACATTTGCATGCCGGAGTATTTCTTCCCACAGAATGCGACCCACAAACCGAAACGCTTCTTCGGCACCGGTGTGTGCACCGGTTCCTTTTCATCATTTGAATTGGTAGCACCTCCAGCAGCTGCACTAGTGGACGCGCCACCTTCCCCTTCCCCATCCTTAGCCTCTCGCTTCTCCTGGTCGGACTTCTTCTGCTTAAAGTATTGCACTGCATAGGAGCCAGGATGGATCTCCTCGGGAAAACCTGCTCGTCGGTCCACCTGGTTCTTCTTGCCCGATGCTTGCTTGGACTCCCCTTTATCTCCACCCTCCCCGTTCTCTGCTTCACGCTTTGCCTGCTTATTCTTCCGCCGCACCGCCCAATGAGCTGCCTTACGCTTGCCGCCACCGCGGTAACCACCGCCTCCGCCGCCCATGCTGCTTGCTGTCAACTTGTTTGATGCGAATAATGCAAACGCGCGATTGATTGGACACTGAATATCGCAGGCGCTGTATCCATCGCGCTGTACCATCACCTTGGGACATCGCGAACCGGTACCGTGTACCGGTAAGGCTGGCCGCCACACACGCCACACCCTTGGTGCATGCGCACAGCGGGAATTCTGCAGACATAAAGAGTGATCACGATGAGAATCATGCGTCCGGTGCGAAACGCCATGGCGCTGGTGCGTTCGCGTCGCGCAGCCCTTCAGCAACTTCAGGTTGGAATCACTCCTCGCTCCTCTATACGCGCGTTCTCCGTGTCGGCGCCGTCAACGGGGGCCACACCCACCACCGATCATTCGGTGAATGTGCTGCGCCCCGAGCGCGTGGCCGGAGCCAAGAAGCAATACTCGCTCGTGGACGAGCTTCCAGGGTGCGTAAAATCTCGATTGTCTCCATATTGACCGAAGGTTGCATGATATCTGACAGGATTCTTTCTCTGTGTTGCCGGTCTCCAACGTGAAGGCTGCCGCAGCTCAAGCCTGCGAGCCAGTTGAGCGCACCGCAAACGGAGATCACGACGCTGCCATCAGGCATGCGCGTTATCTCGCAGGACACGTATGGCCAGGCAGCCACGGTTGGTATTTTCGTGGACGCTGGCAGCCGCTACGAGGAGGAGAGTGAGGTGGGTGTCACGCACTTGCTGGAGCACCTCGGCTTCAAATCCACGACGACCCGTTCGCACGCTGAGCTTGTACGCGAAGTGGAGGAGATGGGTGCGCTCACGACGGCGTCCTGCGGTCGTGAGCAAATCATTTACACCGTGGACGTGCTTCGCGATAACGTGGACCGCGCACTCGATCTGCTAGCCGACTCTGTGTTAAACGTTGAGCTTGTACCAGAGGAGTTGGAGCAAATCAAGAACGTGATGCGTATCCAGACCGAGGACATGATGGAAAACCCACCGGCGCTGCTACAGGAGTTCATCCACACGGCCGCGTATGGCTCCTCGCAGCCATTGGGGCGACCGATGCAGTGTCCTCTCGATCGCATCGATGACATCACACTTGAGACGGTGAAGGCGTTCCGCGCCAAGCACTTTGTCGCTGAGAAGATGGTGTTGGCCGGGTCCGGTGTCGACCACAGCGCTCTTGTTGCCATGGCTGAGAAGCTTTTCGCTGACATTCCTCGCGCTAGTTCGGATTCATCTGCTTCGCCGTTGATCTTGACACCGTCCAAGGCTGACTATCAAGGTGGTCTGTACACGCTGAACCAGCCGGATTCCGAGTTTTCATACGCATCATTGGCATTCCCGACTCGTGGTGGTTGGCATGACGACGACCTCGTACCGGTGTGTGTGTTGCACACCCTTCTTGGCGGTGGCGACTCGTTCTCGGCGGGTGGGCCAGGCAAGGGCATGTACTCGCGCCTGTACACGAGTGTATTGAACCGCTTCTACTGGGTAGAATCGGCCTTTGCGTTCTCGTCCATTCACGCAGATGTTGGACTGCTGGGCATCTACGGTGCTGGCTCTCCAGCACACACAGGAAACCTCGTTGCTCTGCTCTGCAACCAATTGCTGCACGTGGCCACTGTGCCCGTGGGCGCCGAAGAACTGGCTCGTGCCAAGAACCAGCTCAAGTCGAGCGTGCTCATGAACCTCGAGTCGCGCATGATCCTGTACGAAGACATTGGGCGCCAGCTACTAACGTACGGCATGCGGGAGGACCCGGAGGAGGTATGCGCCAAGATCGACGCCGTCACGGCGGATGATGTGCAGCGCGTGATCCGCGACGCCATGCAACACCCGCCGAGCCTCGTGTTCCATGGCGACTTGGCGCGCTTCCCCGAGTATGAGCAAGTCGTACGTGGCCTGCAGGAAGGACTGCGACCACGCACGGCCTAGGGAACCTACACCGTTACATTGGTATCCGGGATGATCACATCCCTTGAGCATAGGAGACACCTGGAAGCAGAGCAAAGGATAGAAAACCAATCATACAAACCGCATGTACATGTGCATGTGCCTGTGCATGGTGAAGGGGCCTTGGGTGCTTGAGGGCAGACGTATCGGGCATATGTGCTACGCTAACCGACAGCAGCAGTGTGGTCATGGTGCTCCCCATCGCGACGTCGTGTGCTCGGGTGTGAACGCATATTCATCATCATCATCGCGTGTGATCGTGTTGAACTCTAGGGATTTTTGCGCACGCAACGATCATCACTCTAGTCACTGACCACCTTTAACGTGCAACACTTTGACCCAAGCAACTTCTTTTCGTGTATTACTCTGGTTTGATTTGTTGCTATTTTAGGGGAGTTGGTTGAAGTTACGACCATCATTCTTCCAGCGGGACCTGCTCCCAGCAGATTTGATCATCGCATTACAGCGTCGGCGGGATGTTCGGCGCATGCTCCTGGATGAGCGCGTGGAAACTACGCGCCATGGCCAGCGCACCATCGGACGTCTCCATCTCCATGTCGATGGTGCGCAGTGGATGCAGGACCACAAGCGGGAGGCAGCACGCGGGTACTGCAATGGGCGGTCGTCTCGAGAGCAGCGGCTCCGTGCGGACACCGGACAGCACAGCCACGAGATCGCGTACCGCCAGCTTCTCCATGGATTCCACGTTGGTGGTGCGCACGCTGGTACCCGCTGGACACCAGTAGAGGAAAGAGAAAGACGCGTCGGCGGTCAGCAAGCATGCCTGTGGTGTCCCCCTCGGCGCACCGCTTGATGGATAGCGGGAGACGAACACACCGCCGTGATGCGTGAGTTTTTTCTTGAATATGTCCAGCTGAGGTTGTTGCAGGATATCCCCATTCAGGTGAGTATCCTGCTGCAGACACGCCGCCGTATCACGTTCACTTGCGAGTCCTTGCGTGGCGACATCTAGCTGCATTTGGAGCTCTTGCAGCCTGTCTACATTGGTTGCACGTTGCTGTAGCGTGTTTACCACGCGGCTCGCAAAGGCTTCGATAGCGGACCCAGTGTTTCGGCTTCAGTGACGTCGTCATCGCCTACCTTTTCGTCATCTTCATCATCATCCTCGTCATCCTCGTCGTCCTCGAAACACGAGGCTTTGGCGCTGGCTGTGACCATGGCCTCGGTGATTCTGCTGTACACGTGGATCTTCTCCTCGATTAAGGTGCTTATTTGGTTCTTCTCATCCACGGATTGCTGCTGCGCCTTCACGAGCTTTGTGCGCAGTTCAATTACCTGATGCGGCAATTCCGTGTTCTTGTCGTGCAGCACAGCCAAGTCGCGATTATTCGCCATCTGGTTTGCACGAAGATCAATCTCGAGTGCGTCCACTACATTTGCTTTCCTAGATGTGTTGATAAGAGGGGGCCCGGTTTTCGTCTGGGTCTCTTGGTCGGCATGTTCTCTATCGATTGACCTTTCCTTCTCAACTTTCAGAAGATGGAGCTGAGCTTCTAGTGTGGCATTTTTTTGTCAGCTCTGCTACACGCGCATCGACACTCGGTTTGGGGTTTGCGACTGCTGTTAGTACCGCCGACCATTGACTACTCAAATGTCTGTCTCCACGGTGTGGGGCAGTCATCGTGCTCGGCACCATTGGGTAGCTCGTAGCCTTCTTGTCAGTGGCTATTTTACCACGCGGTTCGCTATGTCTCGTAATTTCGACACCGCCGTCATCACTCGAACCGTGGTCTGACGTCGACGCGATCCGAGCAGCAGCTGAGACGTTTGTTGGTTTTCCTTGGAGAATACAATCGCGAGGTAGAGAAAATATGACGGAACCTTAGCAGATTGTCCAGCTGATGACGGTGCTGATACCTCCGATACGATGCGAAGTACGTCATGGAAGCACATGTGAATCACATCTTGGCCATTGACGGCACGGATGCGCATGCCAGGCAAAAGGATATGGGACGAGTCACCGCGTTCTCGGCACCTGGCGTTATAGGCTGCAGCCTCACCCCCCGAGTCAATGCTGGCCCCAACGCATGCGTACCCTCCTATAGCAGAGGTGAGACACTGGAAAATGAATCCAGGCGAAGTGAATGTAGTGAACTCAACGTGGATTTCCTTTTCGAATCGCTTCGCTGTTGCCACGGGGGCATCGCTTGAGGAAGTTTGTAGGCATGACGAACCGGATTCAAACCACTTCCTGCCCCCATCGTGAAGATCGCTTCGCTCAGACGTGGATGACGTTGAAGGTGGCCAAAGACCGAGGAACGAAAATGCTCCCTTCCGTGCCACCAGGTAATTCATTTTTTGTAGTTACTTCTGGCTTACCAAAGATAGAGAAATAACGATATTGAAGGCACAGATAACACCACCGTTCAAATCACGGGAGAATCCATTTATCATTTCAAGTTCCCTTATCACCCGCCGGAATAACTTACACATTCACACACGCGCGCCGCATGCGTTAGCATCCTCTATGAGGGTTAGAAGCCAACAATATCTGGGAGGTCAGGCAGATCGCCCAGAACGGACGAGCTGGTCGTGGTGGAAGCAGCGGTCGGAGGAGGCCCAGACGTATCCGTCTCTGTCTGCGTCGGCGTCTTGGCCCGTGCCTTGGGTGATGGCAAGGACGGGCCGATAAATGCTGGTTCTTGCCGAGCCGAAGCATCCGCGCTTTCAGGTGTACCAGCTGAAGCCATTGACATGTCTGCCGCACCACCATGGTAACCGTTGCCATTCATGTACGGGTGATGATAGTACGGGTTCGTGGCGGTAGCTTGGGGCTGGTAGGGCATTCCATACCCTGGCTGCGGTGGCGGGTACGGCATCATTCCGGGGACAGTGGGGTACGGCATCGGGTATCCTGGTGGTTGGGCACCCGGGTACCCAGGGTATCCCGGATAGTACGCAGGTGGAGGCGGCATCATCATCATGGGCATCTGGCCGGAATACATCTGTGGCATCCCGTACGGCATGCCCCCACCTGGATACATGCCCTGTGTCCCCGGTGGAAATATGCCCACTGGCGCAGAGGTAGGTGCTGCTGCTGTGACCGATGCATCACCGCCAGTCACAGTTGGAGAGGCGATAGGTGCAGCTGGCAGCGCCTGGGCAGAAGGGTCCACCGTTTGAGCTTGCGGTGCGAATGCGGAGGGCGCTGATGCCGGCACTGGCTGCGGTGTTGGCGTTGGCGTTGGCGTTGGCGTTGGAACCGACTCAACTGCTGTCTCTGGCAACGCCACAGCCACTGCCGTCTCTGTGCTCGCAACATCGTCAGCAACGGGTACCGTCGTTTCTGGTGTTAGTGTGGATGTTGGTGCTGTTGCTGATGCCGTGACGGATGCAGACACAGGTGCAGAGGCAGGTGCAGGTGTTTCCACGACCACCAGCGCGCGTGACAGATCCTGGGCCATGGCTGCCGCTTCCTGTTCGTGGCGATGGATGCGTTCCGCTGGGGTGGTGTACTTTTTGTCGCGCTTCTTCTTGCCCCCCTTGAGTCGTTCGCGACGCTCTTCTTCCGCGCGCCGCTCTTCCTCCGCGATCCGCAAGCGCTCGGCTTCCGCCTCCAGCGCGGCTTCTCGCTGCTTCAATTCCCTCGCCTTCTTGCCACGTGCGCTCTTCTCCTTGTGCCGCTTGCGCTCTCGCCGCTCTCGTCGTTCCTGGCGCGCCTTCTCTTCTTCCAGCACTCGCATTTCCTCGCGGTACCTGCTCGCCAGCGCCTCTGCCGCGGCGGCCGCTTCTTCCTCCTGCTTCTGCGCCTCACGTCGTGCGCGACGTTCAGCCTTGCGCTGCTGTTTCTCTTTCTTGCGCTGCGCCTCTGCCTCCACGTCATTATCATCATGATGATCGTCCTCACCCACCGACTCACCAATCGATTGCGATTGACTTGATCGATGCGAGTGTGAGCTGTTCCCATTGACAGCCACGATCGCCGTTTCGTGATGTTTATGGCCGCTGTCGTTGCCGTTGCCATGGCGCTCTCGTCGCGCTCTCTCCTTCGCTCTTCTTCGCTTCCTTTCCATCTTCTCCGCATACGCCGCCGCCTTGGCCTCCGCCACCGCCTGCGCGTCACCGTCATGGGAGGAGGAGGCATCTTCCTCTTCACGTTGCGGCGCATACTTTTCTCCAAAGAGGAGGTCGCCATCACTGTCGCTCTCTTCCAATGCGCCTTCACTACCCACTACCACGAGTGCACGCTCCGTCACATCTCCTGCGCCATCATCACCACCACCACGTGCCTGGTCCTCCCGTTGTCGCCGTTTAGCTTCGCGTCTTCGTCGTCGCCACCGTGCTTCCTCTTCCTCTGCATCGACTTCCTCATTGACCGTATACCCAGTGGTTTCATCGCGCGATCGGTCCTTGCTTGGCCGCGAGCGACCACGGCTAGACGAAGGCCGAACATCCACATACTCATCGTCGCCATGCTCTTCCTCGTCGTCGCTGCCAAATTCTCGCCATGGGGGTGCTCCATACACTCCACTATCATCATCGTCGTCGTCGTCATCCTCCCCCTCCGCTCCATGGCGACGGTGACGGCTAGAAGACCGCCGCGCAGATGGATGGCGCGCATCCTTCCGCATCGTGTGCAGCCGCGCGGCTGCCATCTCGGCGTAGAGATCGCGATTGCTTTCGAGCTTCTGAACGACCCGCTGGCGCTGCTTTTCACGGCGCTTCTTCTCCTGTCGCGCCCGTAGCTCCTCGTCCACGAGATCATCGGCATCCTCGTTCAGCGAGGAAGTCGCGTAGGGCACCATCACGGCGCCAAATGTCGGCGCATTCTCGTCAAACAGGAACGCATCGGCATCGGATGCCATCGTGGTGGTGGTGTGGTCCACTGCGTCCTTCTTCACCCTATCGTCACTCTGTTCCTCCTCCGGATCCTGGCCACTCTGGATTCCGTTCTTCTTCTTCTTCTTCTTCGACTTGGATGGCCAGCGTCCGGATGCACCACCGCCATCCTCACCCACGGGTAACAGCAGCTCCTGGTCCAGGAGCAGCTCCGGATTCTTATCCACGAGATCGTACCGGGACGGACGCATGGCGATCGACGCCCTGCCGTCCAGCGCCTCCGGACCAGCATCTCCATAGAGCCCCCAGTCCGCAGGCTCCCCCTCGGGGGACCCCATCAAGTGGGAATCCTCCGGATTCATGTGGCGCCGCGCCTCCTCGCTGTTCATGCCGTCACTTTCTGAGCTAGACCGGAAAAGCAGATGATCATCGGGTGGCGAGAATCTCGTACTGCCTGCATTGGTGTCCTCATCGTCGTCGTATTCACTGTCGTCATCGCTGTGGAACCCCACGTGTCTGGCGTCCTGTGGGTGGGTCAGCTCATGCTCATTCGCGTCGTCATCGTGGTGGTGGTCACGGTAGTGCTGCTGCTGCTGTGGATGCGACGATGAGGCAGACGACGCCGCTGCGGCGTCATTGGCAGCGGCGATATGCGCGGCCGCCATGGTCATCATCTCGACCCATGCTGTCTTCTGGTCCGCGCTGGGCGCTGCGCAATGGAAGAGCTTGTGCTCCGTTGTCTCCATCACGAACGCGTGCGGGTACTGATGGAACTTACCCTTGCCATCCCAGTCGCTGATGCATTTCAGTGCGTGTTCACTCAGCGCGGCAGCGGCAGTACCATTGCCATTGCCACTACCACGCGCTTGTGCGTTCTTGTAGGTGCGCAACCAGACGACGCCGCGGGCCGGTTCAAACGTGGCCACGCAGTAGCGGTCGCGCATGACGGGCAGATTGGCGCCGCGCTTCTTAAGCATGCCCTCCATGAGCACCATGCTGGGCGCGGCCGATGCCGCGCTGGGTGCCGACACCAGCGACGCCGACTCCTCCATCTCGTCCATGGCTGCTGACCAGAGACCCACCCAGACCTGGGGAGACCAAGTCAACGACTTTATTCACCCGGGCAGCAGCGACGAGAAAGGACGACGACGGTGGCAGGGGCGCGGGCACGGGCGCAAGCTCGCACTGGCGGAGGCAGCCACAGAAGTGGAGGAATGCCGCCAAGGAGACCCGCCCTCGTGGCGTGATGATGAGCCCTCAGACGGTGGGCCCAATATATCGCCGATGGCCGTGTGTGTGTACAGCGTGTGTGGGTCTGTGCTGAAAGCTTCCGCAAGGTTCCAGTTTTATCGGCACATGTGCTTGCTCGATCAATCAGGCCAGCACGACGGGTACAGTGTACCCCTTACACTGTTGGACATTGCGGAGGGAAACCCTGTGCAAACCGATGAGATATTTCAACCAATCATAGAGCGCGACGGGAGCACGCCGTTTCAGCTGAAACGGGTTTCAAAGGGATTGGCATGCGGCACTGATCACCAGACTGACTCATCGTCGGCGTTGTAACGGATTTCGCATACTGACCATCGAAAATGCTCCACGAACCGCATTGGCATCAACAGCACACTCCGTGAAGGGGGTGCATACATGAGCAGCAACGCATGGTTCATATTAATAGGTTTGGATCCGAGGATCAGTTTGGCTGGTGGCTACATAGGGCGTTGTCCGCAATCTCGATCCAAAATTCCCAGCAGAAACATAAGCAGGAGTTGGAAGCGCGCGGAACAAGGTGCTCGCGGAACTCTATGCGGCCGACAAAGCCAGTGGGAGAACTTATATAATTGCGTCTGTGTGTGTGGTGGGGGGGAAACTCGTGTGTCGCTCCGCGACGGTCTCCATCCTCTGCGAGTGGCGGGCATCGTTTCATCCACGGACGCCGCTCGCATGCCGCTTGAGCTGGCGCAGCAAGTGCTCCTGTTCCGCCAGCGAGCGGTCAATATCCTCCAAGATCTCGCTGGACGCTATCAGTCGCAGTGGCGTCATCTCGCTCGTGTCCACGGTCATGAATCCGTCCCCAATGCGTGGGCTCTCGGCCACATCGCTCTGGCAAAAGCTGTCGCTGCGCACGAGGCGCATGTAGGACGACGACGACGACGACATCACGGATGACGACAGGTGACTGCTGTTCTCGGTCGTGGTCTCCGAGTACCGGTGATCAGTCCACGTGGAGGACTGCGCGCGGCTTGCGCGCCACTGCCGTTTGGCCTGCCCACGTGCGCCGTCGTCGGCGGCCCTGGCCGTGAGCGGCGCGGGGGTATCCTCCGCCGATCGAATGGGCACGGGCGTGCTCTGCTCATGCAGGTGGTCCTCGCGCAGCAGGCGGATGCACGTGGTGCACACACGCACCTTTTGCCTTCGTTTGGCGTCCTCGGCCGTCGCCAGCGCCGACTCGGCCCGCGCCACGAGGCATCGCCGGCAGACCACTTCGCCGCACACGTGGCAGTGATGCTTGGAGCGCAGGATGGAGAAGCCACGCGTGCAGACGGCGCAGTTGGGGCGCATGTCGTCCGGGATCCATGCGCGCGTGGTGCATACGTCCTGCGCATGAAGCTTGTGTGCGTGGCGGAACTCGGCCACGCGGAAGAGGCTCATCATGAACCGCTTGTAGTAGCTGCGCGGCACGACGTTGCTCTTAAAGTCGGCCTCCATGGTCATAAAGAGCTCGGACGTGGTCTGCGCGTGGCCCATGGGCAGCACGAGCATGACGCTCTTGATGGACGTACGCACGGAGCGTTTGGTTTTCTGTAGGTCGGGCACCTCTTTCAAGGTCAGCGGCAGCAGGATGCGGTACCCAAACGTGTGGCCGTTGGCGTCCATGGCCGTGCCTGTGGACTCATAATGGCACGCATCCAGTCGGAACCGCAGCGAGAACGGTTCGTACGCGACCCATTTCACGGCCTCGTAGGCGTCGCTGGCGGCCGCGGCCTGCTCGTCAAACTCGGGCACGTTGTAGAGCACACGTGCGTCCACGGTGAAGTTAAAGAGCCGCTTTTGGACGGTCATGTACTCGTGATTGGTCGTGCTGTGGAAGAAGCGCAGGTAGTCGCGGAAGTTGCCCTCGACACGGCCAAAGAGGTGTGAGATACTCCCCGTGGGGAGCGTTGGGTGTGGGCGCTTGAACTCGGTCAGTGTCTGGTACTCGACATGCGGGCGCCACGGTGGCGAGTCGACGAGGTAATCCTCTCGGTTGGCGCGGTACTGCGCCATGCTCTGCAGCGCGCTCTGCAGCGCCACATTGGCCTCTTCACGGAGCTCCCGCAGGCGCGAGGCGCTCAGGCGCACGGGCGCGAAGAAGTCATCGCGAACGGGGAACGCCTTGCGATCCTGGTCGCGTGTGCTGCCAGAAGAATGAAAGCCAACCAAACAACAAGGCAGGCAAACATTAAGTATCCAGCATTGAGTATCCGCGCCCAGCCAATGGGGCAGGATTAAGAGAGCCTATTACAGCCCAGGCAGGGTGGAGGACGTACTGAGGAGCATAGTACATGGCACGCTGGTTACGGCGAGACGTCTGATCGGAAAATGAAATAAATGCTATTAGCGTCCAAGGGCATTCGTGTAGTCGAAGCAAGTGGGGAAGGGGGGCAGGAGGAGGAGGAGGAGGAGGAGGAGGAGGG
>JAADWT010000189.1:0-29383 GCA_023336285.1 Pythium grandisporangium
GGGGGGGGGGGGCGCGAATGCCCGCTCCGCAACGAACGGCCAAACCAACAAAGACCAAGCAAGCGGATAATATTATGGACCTGCCCGGCAGCAATGGCGACGTGCGCATGAGCGGAGGAGGCCGCGAGGACGGCGAGGACGTAGCGAAAAGCGCTCCTCTGGATGCGCTGTCCCGCGCTGACCGTCGGCGCCATCTAACGGCGATCCTGGACCGCTCGGGCGGCGATCGCAGCAGCGATGACGACGATGACGACCGCAGCGAGGACGATGACCATGATGATGTCGCCGCGCAGACGCTGGCGCTGCTGGCGGCACGTAACGCTGAGGGTGCTGCCGCCAATCAGCAGCGCATGCGCACGGCCTCCATGGGCGACCGTGCGTTCATGTGCGTCGAGTGTCAGGCGCATGCCGCCGAACTGTTTTGCGAGCAATGCCATGATTACTTTTGCGAGCTCTGCTTTGGCGGCCAGCACCGCAAGGGCAACCGCCGTTTGCACACGAGTCAGCCGGTCGTGGTTGCAGAGAAGGAGGGGGCGGTGGTGAAGGAACAGGGGGCGGTGGACGGCGTCGAGAAGGTGTGTATATGTGTATGTGTGGCAGGCAAAGTGTGAGGGACCAGTGCCTGGGCGTGGGCACGTCAAAGAAGGTAACGATGGCATCTATTTTCTTGACGGTGTGGCATGTGCCCATGTGGCCTGGCTGGCATTTATAGATGGACGTGGACGACTCTGGAGCGAACACTGGCCATAGTGCCAGTGCCAGCGACAGCGAGACCAGCGATAGCGACGATGAAGAGGAAGACGACACGAGTGAGCATACTGCGCTGGCCCGCGCTGGCGGCTTTTGGGGTGCTGGTGCGTCTTCCCGTGTGTCTTCCAGCCGACGTAACTTATGTGATGTGATGGGCCGCGTGTTGCTAGGTGCGTACACGTCGACGTCAGCGGCGCGCAAGCTGCTCACCAACGGTCTTTTGCCCGGCTCCAGCACCACGGGTGATGACGAAGAGGTACCAGTCGCCAGTGGAAGCGTCAGCGTAGCGGCGGCGCAATCCACAGTGCGAGAGCGTGCCAAATACATCCCCGTGCGGCTCACGTACGAGGAACGCAAGCTGCTGCGCACGCTGGAGGCGGCGCTCCGGGTCAGCAGCTACACGGACAAGCTGGACGCGCCGGCATGTGTCGCGCCGGCGAAGCGGCTTCGCATGCAGTTACAGGAGATCTGTGGCTTTCTCTCGGGCCTTGTCGTGGCGTTCAAGTACAAGACGGGTCAGGCTGTGCTGCAGGATAAGGAGTTTGCGACCCATGCCGAGTTTTTCCAGGAGTTATTTGAATTGGGGCGGCGCTACAAGATTATGAATCCGGAGAAAATGCGCGGCGAATACGGCAAGCTCATGTACCTGCTGCAGGACGCACTGCGCCCTGAAATTCAGGAATTGCTGGGGTTTTCCTGCCACAAACCGATTCGCACGGTGTACGCCGTGCTAGCCGAGGCCAATGCATTGGGGGTGCTCAGCGATGCACGCATTGAGACGGCCACCATGGTGGTGGCACCGGAGGGCAAGACGAGACCGCAGATCCAGCGCCTCATCAAGCGCAAGGAGCAGGCAATCCGCGAGATCTCGGCTCGTTATGCTAGCTCGTCCGTCTCGCCCGATACGATCCATCAGTGCTTGTACTCGATTGCGGACAACAACTACCACCTCTACTTTGAACGCGACCCGATCGATCGCATGATTCAGTTGCTGACGGTGCAGTTCCACCCAGAGACGACCAAGGAGGGCCACTCGCTGGCCATCTCAAGTGGTCAGGAGGGGGCGCGGTTGTCGCACTCGCACGCGCGCCAGTTCCATTACGTGCTGCAGTCGCTGACGTTGTGGCGCGAGATCGCTCACGACATGTTTCGATTGTGGTGCCTCACGGATGATGACTTGCTGGATGGCTCGGTGTCAACAACAGAGACGAAAGCCAATGAGTACACGTTAGCCGATACGGGCCAGGGCTGGCACCGTGTGCAGACAGCGCCACGTGTGTCACGAGCGATGCACGTGATCCTGCACATGACGCAGCGCAGCCTGGATGCCTGGGTCGGCTCCAGTGTGATCCACTTGGGCGACAAGAATGTACCCAACGCGCTCATGTTCATTGACAAGTACACGCAAGTGGGCCACATCCTGCGTCCAATTGTCAAGACGGTGGATGCCGTGGATCGCCTCGTCGCGTCCAGCAATAAGCTGCAGCGGTACGTGGACTCGACGTTTGGTGGCGCCGCGCAGCTCAAGTGCGACATCCTGGCGGATTTCTTTCGAGAGGCCTTTGACGGCAGCGGTGCCGACAACTTTTTCGAGGCTGGGTCGTGCATTGATGGCCGACTGACGAGCGCGTGGAACTGGTGCTCGCGTCTGCACTCGAAGCGATTCTACCCGATTTTCAAGCTCGCGGGCTTTGTAGGCTTTGATGGCAAGTTTGGATGAGTCGTGTACGTGGAGGTCACTGTTTCGTTGAATAACATGGCGAAGAGCGTTGTAGAGGTAGCGAGGCAGGACAGCGCACACGCTTGGGAGCTGGATAGCACTCACACACACACATCAAGAAAACAGAGCGCAATTATACAAGATAAACGGATTGCTAACCCTCCACTATGGTACGGAAGATTCTTTGTGTGGCATTAGCACCAACAGAGCGATCAGTTGACAATATTCCTCCCTATATGGCCATCGCTCAAGTCATCAGCGTGCGTCCGTGAGGACAGCACTGCTAGTACTTCTTTTTGCTTTTGCAACCTCAAGTGTGATACCGTGGCTGCAGAAAAAGAAGCAAAAAAAAAAGCCTCCTGTTGTTTACAGCTACGCTGCAAGATGTGCAAGGTGGAGGTACCCCGATAGTGAGTCTAGATGCACACAGAGCTCATCCACCATTGCGGGTGGCGGACACATCCTCCGCACCCAGACTTGCTGTTCGTATCGACGCAGAGCGAGTACATCGATGTCGTTCACGGTGTGCACGACTACCTTGTCGTCACAGTCTTGGCCACGCTTTGCTTCTCCGCTGGTCCCCTTTAACGGCACGATCTGCAAGTCCAGCAGCATTTGCAGCCACGCGTCCATGGCCGCGTCAAACCAGTCGATACTCATCTGCACATCACCCTGTTCCTCCTGTGGGGACCGACGGCGACGGCGATATTGCTCATCATCAGGCCACGTGTGGAAGCAGTCGCCGAGGATGGCCATTAGGAGGTCGCGCTTGTGCGTTGGAGACCACTCGTGGCTCAGGATGCGCTGTGCCTCGCTTAGCACACCACCGGCATCCTTCAGAAGAAGCTTTAGCGCGATCTGTAGGCCGGCCCGCGTCACCACGACTCGGAAGCGCTCTCCTACAGCGAGCGTGATCTTGACGAGCGAGCCAAATGCGGTATCGGATGAGCGAGTGTCGTACACGACCCGCACCAGACTGGCAGCCTCGTGCGTGCCATCAAACATCCACAGGGGCCAGATGCGCGCCAACGAGCGCACAAGGCGGTGCACCTTGGCCTCGTCGCGGAACTCCACACCCAGCACGTCATACACATCTGTGACCGTGTCCAGTATAAGCCGAAGCGCGGTGGTCGCGGCCACGTCACGTGGGTAGTCACCTCGGAAGTTGGGTGTCTGTGTCGACATGAGGCCGCTGCGAGGAGGAATGGTCTTGCTGGCATGACATCCCATGGAGTGCATGGAGGAGAGAGCTGCGGGTCGGTCAGTGCTGATGGCTGTGACTGGTCGTGGGGCGTGGTCGACGAGTAGCAAGAAGTCCACAATCGCACCGTGGTTTAGGCGCACGGCGATGTGAAGAAGCGTGTCGCCCAACACCAATGTGCCGCGCTCGACCGCTGAGAAGAAGGCCATCTTTTCATCCTGAAGAGCATACTCGCGCTGTTCCCGTTCGCGAGAGTCGGTGATAGCTTCAAGCTGTGACTGATCCTCGAGGCAGAGGTCGAGATACGTTGCCCGAGAGATCTGCGCGGCGACAAAGACGTGGTGGCGCAATGAGTGAGTTGTAGATCGACCACAATAGACATACAGGCCAGGAGGAATGCACACCTGCAGCCCCACGAGTGAGCAGACATAGTGTCTTTCCAGGTCGGCGCGGTCACCGTAGAACGTTGCGCGCACCTGGTCATAGTCAACACGGGTTAGAACGAAACGATTGGTCATGCATACAGCGCATGAGCGAGTCATCCTCGCGTATAACTACCATTTGGCGGAAACGACGCGCATCCTCGGGTGGCGCACTATGCGATTGCCCCATAGCAATGCCACTCACGGTCGCAATCTATGTGTGAAGAGTGGTCATGCAGATGCGATTGTCAGATGCACGCGTACTGGACCCCAATGCTGCTTTTTTTGTTTTTTGGCATGGCACGATGGGTTCACTTTACTGTACTCCCTGCATGTTCACATGGCTACATTGTGCTTTTCATCCAATCACAACCGGATCCGGACTCACACCAAGTATACGTCGCACTATACTCATACTTCATCGTGGTATAGTGGTCTGCAACTAGTATACAATCCCAATGCATGACATGCATGCTGGTGGTGCAAGACACGCAAAACCAAACCTATTGTGATTCGACAGGATGACGACCCCCACGGATGAGGTCGCGGCGGCGATGGCGGAGCTGCTCTCGTTCGAGTACGTGTGCGAGCTGGACGACATCCCGCCAGGATCGCGACGCTGCGTGGCGTTGCCCTCCTCGCAGCGCAGCGTGCTGCTGCTTAACCTCAAGGACCAGATATTCTGCATCGACCAGACATGCTACCGTACGGTTCCAGCCGACGCTCTCTCTCTCTCTCCCCTCCTACACACACATCCAGGGATACTTACTGACTGATAATGCTGCCTCCCTTCTCATCCACCTGCTCTCTGTATGTATTGCGTATGATTTTCAACCTGAATTCAGACCATGGCGGCCCCCTTGCGAACGGAGACATTGAAGAACTGGGGGGCAAGGTGACCATCAAGTGCCCCTGGCACGCCTACCACATCGCGATCGAGACTGGGGAAGGGTTATATATGGGCGTAGATATGGCCTTTGGTGCGGACGGCAAGATGGGCGCCACGGCGCCACGTGTCAAGTCCAAGGGCGTCAAGCAGCGCACCCATTTCGTGCAGGTCCGCGACGGTCATGCCGTCTACGTGGCCGATTCGTCACGGATACCAAACGCCGAGCTGCTGGAATCCGACACGTACGCGTTCAAGCACATTGCCGTTCCACCCAAGGCCCCCGCGGATAGCGTCCGCATCCACTCCCGCATGGAATAACAGGCAGCAATGGACCGACCAAAAAGCGAAAGGCATATTTCGCTTTTTGATTTTGACGGTTTGGTTTTGGTTGTTTTGTTTTTGGTTTTAAGTTACGCTATGGCGATGGACACGGCCGATGAGAATCATGTTGCTATCGCTTTCTTTTTTTGTGTGCTTCCGTCCTTAAATCAGAATTGGTGGAGGCAGGCAGCAATCACCATGTGACGACGGTCGTACGGGAATCAAATCAAAGTACCACCAGGACTCAGGACAGCGACTTGGTGACGATCCGAGCAGCCTCGGCGCGTACAAACAGCTTGGGCTGGATGTACGGCTTTTGGCTCTGCAGCCAGTATGTCGCGTCCTCCATCGTGACCTGACTGTCCTCTGCTCGCCGAAACGGCGTCATGATGCTCTCGTTCACGCGCCCATCAACGTGGACTACGCCATCCTTGTCATCCTGTAGCAGTCGCTCTTTCAAATCCTTTCGTGCCAATTCATCAATATCCATCTCAGCCTCATCTTTCTCTTCCTGTGCCTGCATCTTGACACGATCCACCTTCTTGCGCTTCTTAGCGCGTTCCTTTTCGGCCAGCTCCTCGCGTTTGGCATCCTCCAGCAGCCGAGTACGCATCGCCAAGTCCTCCTGTCGCATCCGTGTAAATGAATCCTCACAACTGACGCGCAAGATATCCATGGATGTGACCTGACGTCTCTTGGCGGCGGAGACAGTAGCAAGTGATCCTGCACGATCATCCTTTTCCATATCGACATCACCATCTGCATCTTCATCGTCCTTCTTCCGCATCCGCAAAGCTGCTTTCTTCTGCTCATCCTCCTCCAGCAAGTGCTCTAGTGCTTGTCCATTCGTATCTGCTCGCTGGTGTGAGATCTGTACCATCTCCTCCATGACTTGCGTAAGGTACTCCTGCAGCGCAAATGCCATCACCTCGCTCGTATGTGCACCTAGACTCACACCATGGCGGGCCGCGATGCTTTGCATCTGTGATTGTAGTTTACTGGGTTCGAAGAGGTCGTTCTCCTTCCATTGAGCCTTTTGACACGGCAGCCGTTCAGCCGTGTGAGTATGGCGCGATCGATCCATCATAGTCCGCCGTTCAGCACTGAGCTCGATATCCGTGTGGGTTAGCACATCCGCCTCCTTCCGCAAGTCGTTGATCGCACTGGCTTGCAGCAAATCAGAGCCAGCATGATCGTCTTTGCTTGCGGCCGCATCACCAGAGGTTGATGCTGACGAAGCTGCACCGGAACTCGATGCCCCAGCGCCCGAATTGGACGATGAGGCACTTAGCGATTTGCCACTTTTACTATTTGACCGTGGCTTCTTTGATGGCGAACGTGGCGACGCTGAAGAACTGTTGCTGCGTTTCAGTGACGAAACCGATGGCGACGTTGCCGATGCTGTACTCTTCTCTGTCGACGTGGACGTCGTACCGGATGGTTGCCCTTCCGTCGATGAGCTCGCCGAGGATGCAGTGGCCGTTGCCGACATGGTTTGGTGCGTCGCTGGATCCAATGGCATTAACCCAATCTTACACATGGGGCAGTTTTGGGTGTTGTTCTTGGCTACACAAACCTTGTAGTGCGCATACACTTTCTTGTACGTTTGGGCACGTGCCTGCAGTAAAGCAACCGAGTCATTCGTGACGGAAGGAAACCAGCACCTATTTGTTCAGCACTTGCGCCATCAACCAATTTACCGCAGCTAAGGGCAGGCTACACCAAGGTACTTACCGGGGCATCCGGAGAACTGACTTGACGAAGTAAAGCCTTGGATTCAGCACAGTCAACTCCCACGGGACATGACGATGTCTTGCACTTTTCCACGTGCAGAATCAACTGTAGCAACCGGCCATACTCAATTGTGAGGTTGGCGCTCACCTGCTGCTTGCTCTTGGCTGCTGTCGTTGTTGTTGTCGACGATGTTGACGACGACGATGCCGACGATGTTGTTGGAGCAGAAGCTGCACTTGACGCACCTTTGGATGATGAGCTTTTCTTTTTGGAGTGCGACGACGAGCCAGAACCAGATGACGACGACTTGGGGGACTTGCTAGTCTTACTGTTCTTCTTCACCTTTGAGACTGCAGAAGCCAGCGGTGTGTTATCTTCATCGTCGTCGTCATCGCTGGCCGCGGTAGCGAGTGACGCAGTCGCCGCTTTTGCAGCGGTCGACGAAGTAGCAGATGACGTAGTAGATCCTGACGACGGTGTCGATCCAGACCGGGCCGAAGCGGTGACTGGCGTCGTCGAGGATGATACACCACCTGCTACCGTCGCCCCAATCGTGCTACTAGAGGCGCCTCCCGCAGAAGCACCGCGAGCTCGTGCTGTGGCATGGCTCTGTCGGATTGTGTCACAGAACGGGATATTACACCGATCTGCCACTGCCACGGTGCACTCCTTGGCATGGTACTCGACCAAAGCACGTAGCTGTCGACAATGGCCACACCCCCGAGCGCCTTTGCACGATGCGCTATGCTTGAACACGCGGCGCACGTCGTCGCACTTCTTCACATGGCAAATACCGGGTGGCAGTGTACACGTGGACGCGTGGAAAAGCAGTTTTTTGGCGAATTGAATCTTTTCCATCGTGCCCCCAGAGGCAGATGAAGCCGAGGCCGGTGATTGTGTCGTCGTTGCGGTAGTGGCAGTACTCGCAGTCATCCCGGCACTAACAGTGGGGGCGGTAGTGGTCGCCGAGCCTGCACCAGGCGTGATAGCACTTGCACTCTTACCTGTAGTGGGCGCCGATGCGGACGGGGTAGCCGAAGACGCCGCGGTCGGTTCTTGCTTCATCCGTGCGGGCGAGGTGGTCTTTGGTACGAATGCTGGTGTTGGTGTTCGTGTTGGCGTTGGCGCTGACGTTGACGTTGGCGTTGTCGTTGTTGTTGGCGTTGGCGTTGACGTTATTGTTGGCGTTGCCACAGGAGCTGACGTAAGTGTCGCTGTGACTGCCGGTTTCGAGGGTACCAGTGGAGTGGCAATAGAGGAGGACGGCACCGGCATTGAAGCCGCTGGCAGCGCGCCAACAGCAGCGCGGATAGGCCCTGTCGAATCAACTTGGGTTTTCACCGCTCCAGCACCCACAGCGCCTAAAGTGGTCAAGGACCCATTGGTGGGGCCAGTGATCGGCGCGGCAGGTGTCAATGCACTAGCAGAAGCCACTGCTGACGGAATTCGCGGGGCACTACCCCCCACGGGGTGTCCGTTGACGGCCCCACCAACACCAACGCCAACGCCAACGCCCACACCAACGGCAGTGGCAGCGGCATTGACACCACCCGCGGTCGGCTCCGACTTGATGATGCCCAAAGACCCGGCGGTTGCCGAGTTACTGCGTGTGAGGTCCATTTTCTGAATGACGCTAGCGAAGATGGCGTCGCCAGCGATGCGCTTGATGATATCCACGATGGACTTGATATCATTCTGCAGCAAATACCACGACCACGAGGATGGCATCACAAACGTAAGGTGGTGGAATACACCCGTGAGCCACACACATACACACATACTTGCCCCATGAGCATTTCCACTACACCCATAACCACAACCATAACCAGCAGAAATGCCGTATCGCTGGGCTGGACTTGGCTGGGGGATAGCTAAGCTCGATTTCTTCCTCACACACGTACCCCATTGCCATTGCGCATCTCGGAATGCAGCGCCGCGTACTGCTCCGGTGGTAGCATCTGCTTGAGCAACGCAAACATTTGCTGAAACATCTGATGGCCCGAGCCTTGCTGCTTGGTGGGCGGGGTGGGCTTGGTCAAGGGCGTGGCAGTCGGAGCACTGATAGTGGCCGGTGCCGTGGAGGTCATGAGGCCGCCACTACTGCCTAGAGCCATCTTCTTCTCCCCCCCTGACGTGATCGGTAGCATCTTGCTTGTGGCGGGGCCTAATACACTGGGTGGTGCACCCAATGGACCTGTCGCGACAGGCACCGCGGGGGCTAACGGAAGAGCGCCGGTGGCTGCCAGGGGGGCGCTGAACGAAGAACCGTTGGCTATAGAGAAGAGGAAAAGAAAGGAGAACACATCAGTGAATCACTCCCAACGGGCGAGTCGAGTCTCACAGCTATGACCCCAACTGCCCCCTATCAGTTCGTTCCCCTTTCATTTGTTTGCTTTTCTTTGGTGGTGTGGGGTCCCGTCCTCGCGGTTGTTGGGCGAGCCACGCACCGTTGAGCTCGTCGTCATCGCCCGAGTCATCTCCGCCGTAGAGCAGGTCGTCGATCGGTGCGCTCATGGCGCTGGCGTGTGTGCGTATGGCCTGGTGATGGGGGGAAGGATACCCAAGAAGAGGCGTAGCTACTCACGCGCTCGGCCTTCTCTGGCTTGCACGGAACATTCACGAATGGGGCGGACATCACCCCCCGCCTTGCAACCGAAGCCGAAAAGAGGGGGAGGAGGGGGGAGGGGAGGAGGGCGCACTGTTGAGGAGGAAACTGTGGATGCAGAGGCATCAGTGAAAATAACCTAAAGCAGTGTGGGCGGGAACAGTTAACTTAGTAAATTATTGTAGCCCACTTCACGTGCTGGAAACGCTGGCCTGCGTTGGCAAGTGCAATGAATGAATAGATGTATTTGCAAGCATGTGATACCAGGAGGAGGTCACGGTTATTCAGGATGACCAGACATACTTCACCACTGGCTCGTTACGGCTCGGGCAACATGTTGTGGGATAACGTTGCCCAGATCCACATTGCATCACTCTTCCCAGAATTCCGCGGCGTCATGTTGACACAGCGGCGTGCCTCGTCGAGTCATCGACTACCAACACTAACTCTCCAATTCAAAACACAAATCCTGACTCAGACTGCAAGGTAAATCATGTAGTCTGGTATTCAACTACCATACATCCATCACCCAGTCCATGCATGGATCCGACGACTTCCTTGCCATACGCCAACCTTTCTCATCCTTGGAAGCAGTTGTCCAATGCCCGCTGCAGAAGCGAGAGTGCAGTCTGCGTTTCCTCCGCTGAAATGGTGAGTGGAGGCATAAAGCGCAGGGTTTCAAAGGCACTAGTGGTCAGCGTGATCATGCCATGTGACAAACACGCGTCTGCTACCTTGGCAGCCGTGCCTGCCGGTACACGCTCGAGATCAAACTCCATGGCCTGCATGAGTCCGACACCGCGCACCTCCTGATTCCACGAAAGACGGATCACACAAGCAAAAAACCACTTCCACGTCAGCAACGCATACGTCGGCTAGTATTTGAAACACCTCATCAGAACCAAGAGCATGGCATTTGGCACGTACGAGGATCGGGTAGCGACCGGAGGACACAAGACTTTGCAAACCAGTCATGAACTGATAGTTTGCGTGGACGTATTTGATCGTTCATTTGACATGCATAAGTGGATACAACGTCAGTGTGCAACACGATAATTCAAATACAACACACCTAAGGCGGGACTGAGTTCTTCAAATCAACGGAACATACTTCTTTACCACGTGCGCGAACGTTCTGCAGCACATTCTCCTCCTTCATCGCATCCTGTTTCGCCACGAGCCATATCAGCCCAATGACGACCGCAATCAGAGTGCTGTCGCAAAGAATGACAAGTCAATCATCACAGGTCAAACGAACCAGTGTAGCAACTGCTGCAGCGCACGAGACGGCATTACCCGCATAGGTTCCACCCATGGCCCCAGGTGTCTGTTATCATCGCAAAATCCAGTCAGTCTGTTGAACACCATGCACATCATACCACAGCAAAGCCCAGTGTACCTGCTTGTCCATCAGTTCCTTGCGACTCGCGATGGCGCTCAGTGGAAAGCCGTTAGCGATACCCTTGGCCATCACATGGATATCTGGTATCACGTCAAAGTGTCCATCGATGGCAAAGTACTCGCCAGTACGGCCAAATCCGCATTGCACCTACCAAAAGCCATCAAGTTCATCGTTAGCAGAACAGATCAATCTATCGCACTCAGGAGAAACCATCCTCTTCGGCTACTTCGACAGTGCACACCTCGTCGGTGATCAACAAGATGTTGTTATCGTCACAAATCTTGCGCAGTCCCTTCATGAAGCTCTTCGGAGGAACAACGTACCCGCCTTCGCCCTATTCGATGCCACAGACAGCACGGAATGCACGAGGTCAGCGTTGACACTGTCAGCCTGTGGAGCGTATGCTGATAAACTTACCAGGATGGGCTCGATAAGGATGGCCGCCGTGTCGGACGGAGCTGTCTGCTGCTTCAGTGCAAGCTTGATTTCGTCCAAGCACCATTTACCACAGTCCTCTGCACAACCCCAGAACGTAGAGAAACAACTATCGTTAAGCCTCCGCCATCTCCATTACATGCCCTCCACCAGTCTATATTCATCGCTCACCTTTGTCAGCAATGGGACCGTGGGCAGGGTACGGATACGGTACGACCGTAATGCCACTCAGCCCTGGTCCGTACCCAGAGCGGTACAGGTTCTTGCTGGTCGTGAGACTCATGGCGCCCAGCGTACGGCCATGGAACCCGCCCTGGAACACCATCACGTTGGGCTTCCCCGTCGCATGGCGCGCCAGCTTGATCGAGTTTTCCACGGCTTCCGATCCACTGCGCTCCAGTCAATGCACACAAACAGCCACCCACGTGAGCATGTCTACAGTCATGTCTACAGACATCCATCCAGCAACCAGCAATACGATCTTCTTCAACTCCTCTACATCCAACGCCCACGTACGTTGTTGACAGCACGAGCGCGTCCAGTCCCTTGGGCACAATCGGTTCGAGGCGCTCCATGAGGTTCAGCATCGGCTGGTGGTAGCCAAGGTTCACCTGCCCGTGCACCACGGTGGCCACCTGCTTCTGCACGGCTTCCACAACGCGTGGGTGGCAATGACCGAGGTTGGTCACGGCGATGCCGCTGGTCATGTCCAGCAGCTTGCGGCCGTCCGTCGTCCACATCCAGCTGCCCTTGGCGCGATCCATCACCATCTCCGACATGCGCCCCACGCCGCGGCCAATGCTCATCTTGCTCATGTCTGCTGGTGCTCTTGGTGGTGGTGGCTCGAGCCGCTTGCGCTCTTGCCCGTTGTCTCGAAGAATGAGGAATGAGGGGATGGCGCGATGATGGTCGGCTTGAGTTCCGCGATGCGCTTCAAGCAGCTCCCATAGACAAAAGATACAGCAAGGGCTTGGAAACTGGATACTCTATAATTCGATATTCGCGAACTTCCAATTAATCTGTTAATGAACTGGTAAGAGCATTTACCGATGTGTCAAACCCTTATGAAATGATACCCCAAGTTACTCGAAGCTATCGGTATGGCTACGCAATCGCTGTGCAGTGTGTGTGTACCAACGTGGCTGATTACGGTACAGAACTGGCGGTCATTCATTGGCTATTGGGCATTCCTGCGGCGGGGGGCCAGGCATGCCTGGCATCAGCATGCGAGCGTACGTGGCGGGATGCCACTGACCATTTTTCCCACCAGTACGCTCGCTTTGCACTTGACCCACACCTGTGGTCATGAATCATGAATCGCGAAGATTCTCGTGGCTACGCGGGGGGGGGTGCGCAACGGTGGTCATGTTGGCTGGAGTAGTCATAGTAGTGCCGCGCTGCAGCTTGTTTGGGTGGTAGTAGCAGGTGCTGTTCCAATGCAGCTACGCAGTGTAGGGAGGGCGCACAGTACAGCGCAGGTAGTTCATAGTGAGCGAAATACTAGTAGTACGTCAGCATCCAACAGTAGCGATGCGGGCGGGTATCGCTCTTATTACCGTCGCGAACGACTATTTCGCTATCTCCTGACTGCTGTACGCAATAAATACTATTGCTCTCGGGAGCGTATTGCCATCGACACGGCTTTACAGACGCGCGCGGTGCAGCTCATGCGTCACGCGCTGCTTCCGTCGCGACCCACAAACCTCTTCCGACTGAGTTGCTGCACCAGTCTGGCAATCTACCCCCACCGACAGTGCATCAGTCTTCCTATCCTCCATTCCGCCCACATACACTAGCAGACGCACGCAACTATATACACAAACTACCAGCACCCACCTCACTGAATCGTCGGTCCTGCTCCGTCAGTAGCATCTTGATATCCGTGCGCATGGTCCCGGCGCGGCGCCGCCGACAGTCTTTCAGCGCGTGCGCAATCCGGTCCGCATTCAGCTCGATCAGCTCCAGCACGTCCTGGATCTGCATCACCTCCAGCGGGATGTCGGTCCTGCCCTGCGTGCGCCACCGTGTCACCAGCGCCTTGGCCCCCGCGTACACCTTCTCGCCATCGATCGTCTCGGCCGCATCCATCGCTCCTTCCTGTCAATCTCAATCCAACTTCCAAATGCCCTCCCCAATCCGTCCCGTATTGTACAGCGCCCCTGCTCGCTGAATTAGGAACCCATCTGGCTGTCCGGCTTGTTCATCCAAGGAACCACGATCTTGCATACGGGACGGGCAAGGGGGAGGAGGGGCGACATCCCGCCGAGCCAGGAGGAGGGAGGAGGAAGTAAGGAAGGAAGGAGGAGGGGAGCAAGCTTTGAGGAGCTTAAAGTGACGAGCACAAGGCGAGCACCAAGGCGCGGCCAGCATGTCGGCGGATCTCTTTGCCGACTGGAACAATGAGGAGACGGCCTACAGCGGCGGCGCGAAGGACGACGTGTACGAGTCACCCTACGCCAACAGCTACGGTGGCGGCGGCAGCGGCAGTGGCGCGGGCTACGGAGGCGGTGAGTTTGACTTTGACGCCTCGGGCGGTGGCGATGATTTCGATTTTGAGACCCTGGGCGGTGACAACACGGCGATGAACAAGATTGAGGAGCGCCCCATGTTTGAGATGCGTGAGCATGGCCTCAAGGTGTCGCGGCGCAAGGGGTTCACGCTGAGCTGCATGAGCGTGGGCAATGGCATCATGGCGCTTGGTTCGATGGAAGGGATGCTCTTGCGGTGCACGGTGGATTCGACCGACAGTGTGGGCACGATTGAGGAGATCATGATTGAGCCACGTGTGGCCATGTCCAACGTGTTCCTGGACCCAAGCGGCGCGCACCTGCTCATCTCGATGGAGAATGGCTCGAATTTCTACCTGCATACGAGCAATAACCGCCCCAAGAAGATCATGAAGGCGCAGTCCATGGCGTTCACGTGCGTGGCCTGGGACCGTCAGCAGGGATCCCCTTCAGCCACAGACCCCATCTTGATCGGTACGGCCTCGGGGGTGGTCTTTGAAGCCGAGTTTGACGGCAAGGAGCGCAGTTTCAAGAAGGTTTACCAGATCTCGAACCAGGGCGCGATCTCGGGTATTGAGTTTGAGCACTGGAAAACCTCGAGCGGGGACATCAAATACTACGTGATGCTCACGACCTCTGGCTCGGGCAAGCGGCCCACGCGCATGTTCCAGTTCCTGGGCGGCCAGGGCTTTGAGTCCTTGTTCGCGCAGTACATGGACCAGGATCGGCTTCGTTTCCAGGAGATCCCGGGCGATATCCCCAATGCCGAGTTGCATTTCTACGCCAAGCAGGAGCGCGAACGTGCCAAGTGCTTTGGGCTTTTGTCCAGCGAAGGTGTTCTGTATGGAGATCTTGATTTTTCCATGCAATCCTCGGTGGAGACCGTCACTACTGGACCCTACATGCTAGCGTACCCAGGAAAACCGGAGAGCTCCTCCCGGTCGTGGACGCCGCCGATTTCGCTTGCTGTCACGCAGTACCACGTGATCTTGCTGTTCCCACGGTCACTGCAGGTCATTTCCAAGTTGAACAACGTTGTCGTGCTCGAGGAACAGTTTGATTCGCGGGTCGGCAACGTTCGCGGGCTCGCCCATGACCCGACGTTTAACACGGTCTGGGTGCATTCCGATCGCCGAATCCTGGAGATTGTGATCGCGGATGAAGACCGTAACGTATGGAAACTGTTTTTGCAAAAGGCGATTGCCGGGTCGGGCGATGATCGTGATTTTGAGCATGCTCTCTCGGTGTGTCGAAACACGTGGGAGCGCCAGCAAGTGCTCACTGCACAGGCCGACAAGCTTTTTGACAGGGAGGAGTATGACCGTGCGGCATCGATCTATGCCAAGACGAGTCGTTCGTTTGAGGAAGTCGCGCTCAAGTTCCTTGAGAAAGAAACCCGCGACTCATTGCGCATTTTCTTGTTGCAGACACTGAAGAACCTTCACAACGAAGAGAAAACCCAGAAGACAGTGCTATGCTCATGGATCGTGGAACTGTTTTTGGACAAGTTTAATGTACTCAAGGGGAGTGCACAAGATGTGGATGCGCATGCCAACCTTTTGTTTGAATTCAAGCAGTTCCTTCAGGACCAAAAGCACCACCTGGATCCCGCGACGACGTTTAACCTGATTGCTAGTCATGGACGAACGGATGAGCTCGTGTTCTACGCTAACCTTATTGAAGATTACGAAAAGGTGGTGACGTACCATGTGGACCGTGGTGAGTACGGGGCAGCTATTGAATTGCTTCGCAGTGTGCCAACTTCAAAAGTCGAGGAGTTGTACTACAAGTACTCACCGGAATTAATCACCCACAAACCGAAGGAGGTGTACGAAGCCTGGAAAGAAGCCGAGACACTCAATCCCACCCGCCTGATTCCGTCCATCGTGCGCCACGTGCACCAAAACACCAACAGCCAGAAGAGCCGTACGGTGTTGGAGCTCGCTATTCGCTTCCTGAAATTTGCAATCAAGCAAGGAAGCCGTGACCCGACCATTCACAACTACATCCTGTTCTTGCTCGCGAAGCATCCCGACGAGCGTCTATTGATCAACTTCATGCGGAAGAAGTACGGAGGCAAGCAATTGTTCGACATTGCGTTTGCGCTTCGCTTGTGCACTCAAAACGAGAAAAACCGTGCGTGCATCTACATTTACTCGGCGATGGGGCTCTACCAGGATGCAGTGGAGAAGGCGTTGCAGGTCGATGTCAAGATCGCAAAGGAGATGGCCAACATGCCGGAGGATGATGAAACGCGAAAGAAGTTGTGGACGCTGATCGCGAAGCACACGATTGATGCTGGTGGTGAAATCAAGGAAGCCATGGGGATTTTAAAAGAAAGTGGACTACTCAAAATCGAGGATATATTGCCGTTTTTCCCGGATTTCGTGCAGATCAACGACTTTAAGAAGGAAATTTGCGAGTCGCTGGAAGTGTACAACGATCGAATTGAGCAGCTCAAGGAAGAGATGCAGGACTACACTCAGTCCGCTGAGCTTATTCGTGCCGACATGCAAAAGTTGCGCAAGCGGTGTGCCATTGTTTCTGGCAATCAGCGCTGTGAGCTCACTGGTCAGAATATCCTGGGGAAAGAGTTCTACGTGTTCCCTTGTTCACATGCATTCCATGCAACGGCTCTGCGACAGGAGATGATGAAACATCTCAATAGTTTCCAACGGCAAACTGTGAAGCAACTGGTCCAGAAGCTGAACGAGCTGTCGACCGAGATCCCGGCTAGTTCAAACTTTTTCAAGATTCCTCTCTCAACTGCACTCCCTTTCTTGAACCTCAACTCGAGTGAAAAGGCTGCGATGAATGCTGGTGGTAAAGATGAAAGCAAGGCAAGCAAGGAGACGGTGGCCAAACAGAACTTGGCCCAGGAACGGGAAATGGTGCAACAGAAGCTGGACGAAATCATCGCTTCCGAATGCATCTTTTGTGGTGAAGTGATGATCAAATCGATCCACACACCCTTCATCACCCCTGAAGACGAAGACCAGGAAGGTAGCGAGTGGAAGATTTGAGTAAGCTCTTGAAATTGGAATGGAGTTGTTGTTGGGTTGTGTATTTCTGTGATTGGCCGGATAAAATTGGATTTGTTGCAGATGGCTCGGGAAATGAATGCTGGGGCGTTTGGTTTCTATGGCATGCTGGTTGTGTGAGCGCTTGGGTAGTGTTGTTCAGATATGTCACCCACACGTCACTATAGCCTGAGCGCTTTCTTTGCATACACGCTGGAGTTGTGCGCGGCTGGTAAACAACACGACAAGAGGAAGTTGTGTGCTATCTACCCTTCCGGTTCCTGGTGTCAGCAACAGTCCTCTTACCATGGTTGCCCACGCAGCTCGGTACGTTCCACTGCAATGCAATACGAGCTGTGGCAAATGCGATGGCCAACATGACCTGGTGTTTTCCTGTTTGTGTTCTTGTTGTTGCAGGGCGGCGGTATCGACTCCGGCGCGGTCTGCTCCATTAGACATCCGCAAACGCATGGACGACATCTACAAGGAGCTGGAGCAGAAAGCCAGACAGGGGCACATGCATCTGCCTTCAAAGTTTGTCGACTTCCACCGCACCGATGTCATGTATCGTTTCGTGCGTGCTGCAGTCGCCTACGCATTGGCGTTCGTGAAGGCCACGATGCTGCAAGAGGACCACACCAAGCTCAAGCAACAGCATGGTCACATGGGTGACGCTGACAATGAGGTTCACGACGAATCAGGCCACGCAGCAAGTCAAAAGGCAATGCAGCAGCAGGCCAGTTGTGCCACCGAGTTGGCGGAAACGTATGCGCGGCTGGTCTTACACTGCAGTAACTTTGAGCACCACAAGGAAGACGAGCGCTTCTTTGAATGCGTGTACTATTATACGTGTTCAGTGGTGAAAGTCGGGTTGGTCGCGGCCCACTGGGAGCGGATCGAAGAGGAGCTTGGCTTTTTGTTTCGAGGTGCGCAGTTCAACGTGAACCGCAAGCCACCCACGAGAGCCAAGGGGCGGAACGAGATTGGGCCCACCACCACGGGCACTTCGGTCAACGCAAGCTTCATCGGTAGTATCAACACTAGCAGCAGCGTGGCCCCCACTTCGACCAGCGCCGAGACCGGCAGCATTAGCACGAATGACGCTGCGAAGAAGATGCAGCAGAGCTTTTCAGCCACGGTGGGTGGTGGTGGTGGTGGTGGTGGTGTGTCGACTGGTCGAGATGCACTGCCCCACGGTGGCTATGGCGACACCCCGTTCTTGATGCCCAAGTCGTCGCGCTTTTGCCATTTCACCGAGTCGGTCCCGGTTGGGCGGATCGTATCCGAATTGGACAGCGCCACACGTCGAGCGACCCACAACATGGAGGTGGCACAGACGATTCGCGAGCGCATCCAGGTGCAGCGCGCAGGTGACGCACACCAACGACGGCAGGGTGCATTGATGGCAAGCCCTCGCTTGGGTATACCACTGGGAGGGAAGGAGCCATCGCTGACCGCTCGCACTGCAGGGCACCCGAGCCAGCAAACGAAACAGCGAATGGGCATGTCTCCGCGCGTGTCCATGAAGAGCGCGTTTACGACCCGCTCGCCTGCAGTGAGCCACCTGATTCCTGGAACAGAGGAGCGTGTGCGCATTGCACTCGAGTACGTTGTATCGAATGGGCATCGCTTAGCCCCCCCCCTCCCTTGCTCAGTGACGCAATGTGACATGGCTGGCGTTTGCCATCACTAACCGTACAAGTTGTCTCGTTTTGGGTTTGGGTAGAGAATATGAACAGGAGTTAGGGCGCAAGCGAAGCGAATGGCAGGTCAAGGCGCAAGCGAATGGCACGGCATCACCCACGCGGTGAGGACGAGCCCACACCTTCACAGCAAGAAAGAATCAAGGGAAAGCAAACACTGATCAGCTGAACAGAGGAGCGGATCAAAGGCACGTGGGGGGCAATACTACTTGTAATTTATCAGAGAGGGAGGAAGGCGTACTCATCCCGGCAGCCCAAGCATACACGTACACACACAAACGATATGAAAATGAAACGCACAAGCTCAGGCAGCATCCTTGGACAGACTGATGAGCTTCGCTCACTCACCACTGTGCGTTGAATCCTTCTGCCTGGCCTGGATGGCGCCAAACGCGTCTACAGCACCATCAATGGAACTTGTTTCGAAGCAACAAGTGAACTTGTACGATCTCAAATGGAGATGGTGGTAGTGGTAGTATAGTGTAGTGGTTGGTCTGCAGTGTGCACTTCCTCGCTCTCTCTCCCCTCCCCCTCCCGTTCATAGCGAATTCTTCAGAGAGATAGCTCACTTCCAGGAACCCCCTCCTCCAGCCCCCGCCTTCGCGGCAGCTGCCGCCTTGGCGCGAGCACGGCTGGCGGCTGTCGTAGTGACGGGGATGGACGGCGTCGACCGCGACGCAGCCGTTCGCTTCTGATCGGGCGGTGAAAGACCACGAGTCGTCGACGACGAGGAACCTGCGCCCGTCGTCGTCGATGGCCTGGTCGGACGTGCTGCCACTGAGTTCGTACGTCGCAGCGGTGTCGGTCGAGTCGATGCCGTACTCGCAGTGGTGGACGACGCCAACGACGACTTGGTGCGTGATAGTCGTGACGCCGGTGTGGTGCTGGTGCCATTCGGAGATGAACCGGAGGAAGAAGAGGAGGACGACGTGCCGCGCGATCCGATCGAGCCCGAGATCGTGGCTCGGCGGTTTGTCGGCGCGTCCACGGCCGTGCGGTTCAGGCGTTCTCGTGCCGCCAGCACACTGGACGTGCCCGACGAGTTGAGCGTGGACAGCGACTTGCGCCGGCTTGCAGACGCCGCTGTGGTGGTCCTCGCGGAAGGAGCCAACGCAGGTTTCGTCCCATTCGCAGTCGTAGTCGCAGTCGACGCCGTCGCTGGTCGTCGTCCTGTCACCGATCGACGTGTCGGCCCTGACGCAGTTGCAGCAGCAGAAGCTGAAGCAGACTCGATCGACGACCGTGTGGGAGCAGTATTGGCACCAGTGCTGGACACGGATGTCGCATTCGTTCCTGCCGATCCGGACGAGGACACGCTCCGCGCCGATCGTGACGATCGCGACGACAGCGTTGGACTCACCGCCGCGGCTGCCCGTGGAGAATGGATGGGCGAGATTGGGTCCACACCATCATCAAACAACGGTGGCGTCACGTCGGCCGCTGCTGCCGTCGCCGTCACCGTCGCTGCCGACAGCTCAAGCGCTCGCATGCGGTCCTGCATCGACTCCATCTCGTCGCGTTGACGCGCCACTTCGCCCTCCAGCTGCTTGGCGCGGCGCTGCGTGGCCGTGAGCTCCTCCTTCTTGCTGGTCGCATCCTGCTTCCACTCCGACACCTGGTCCTGCAAATGCGTCGTGCGTTGTTCCAGCACACGACTCTGTTCGCGCAATTTAAAGATCTCACCAGATTCCACACTCGTACGCACGGCGCCCATCTGCACCTGGCTTACGCGGGCACCAAACTGCAGCGAACATACCGTTTCCTCCACATCCTGAGCCTCGGGGCTAAGCTGCAGCATCATGAGCGTCTTGGCCTGGCCCGACAGCATGTCCCGGAGCATGAACGTCAGCTTCGAGTTGCGGTACGGCACGTGCTTGGCCTTGTGCTGCAGCGCATGCATGACATCGCCCAACGCACTGAGGGACTTGTTGATGTGCTGTGTTTCGCGCAACCGCTCGCCCTCGACCTTACTTCGTGAGATGCGCTCCGACCCGGCCAGATCCACCAGACAGAGCGTGCTCTTGCGGATCTCCAGCGTCTCGCGGTGCTGGCTATCCAAATGCAAAAACACCAGCGCATGGCTGCGACTGCTTTCCGTGTTCATACTCGTCTCGGCAATGTTGCGGTTCGAGTTGCCCTCGTCCAGCACAGCCGTGACATGCTCCCACAGCGCCACGTCACGCGTCGTCACGTCGCCTTCGTTCTTCACACGGACCCCAGAGGAGGCTGACGATGAAGACGAAGCCTCGGTACTGCCACCACCACCGGTGAGTGGCTCCACGGCCAGCAAGTCCACGATCTGGTCGTTGTAGATCTCCACCATACTGACGCGCAGTGAGTCGGCATAGGTTAGCTTGCGGGCATGCACGATCGAGAATACCTGCTCCAGAGCGCGAGGGATCATGCCCCGCAGCTCGGGGGTGGCGCCGCCCATCATCGTAAACGTCTTGCCCGTGCCCGTCTGTCCGTAAGCCATGATGCAGGCGTTGTAACCGTCCGCAAACGATACCACCACGGGTTCCATCTTGTTGTACACGTCGGCCTGGGCATGCTCGGGCCCAAAGACCTGGTCAAAGCTAAACTCCTTGCCGTTGCGCTCCACCACCAGCGCATTTTGCCGAGGCCGCAGCAGTGCCGACGGCTCGCCCTCATCGGCGCGGGTCGACATGGGCCGCACGCGGCAAAACACTCGGATGCGGCCCGACAACTCGTAATATTTCTCGGCCATGAGCTGCCGTTCACGCTTCTCGTCCTGGTAATTCACCTGCAGCACGCGTTCCCGTGCATCCACGTTGGAGACCAGCGAATGCATGGCCTCCTGCACTACCTGTGCGCGAACCACGTGGCTGTCGGCGACATCCTCCCGCATATCGCGTGCCTCCTGTGCCAGCCCACGCAGTTCCTGTTGCGCACCGATCAGGAGGTGGCGTGTGCGTGCCTTCTCATCCGCCGCCAGCTGGATCTGCGCCTTCATGGCGGCGTTCTCGGCCTGCAACAGCTCCAGGTCCTCGCACCGCAGCTCCAGGTCCGCCACATTCGCGCGCAGCTGGGCATTCTCGTCATTGACATTGGTCTGCAGCACCTCCGCCGCCTCCAGCTTGGTCGTGAGTCGGTCCAGCTCGTACTCGAGCTCCTCCACGCGTGCCTGCAGGATGGCGGCCTCGGCCTGGGCCGCAGTCACGGCGGAGGACGACATGGTCGTGTCCAGGTCACTGGCCTCGCTCTGGTTGCCAATGCTGTCACGCTTGCCGCGTGGGCGCTCGGCCTGCTCCTTGACGTGGCGCGTGATCTCCTCCACGAGCTCCTCGGGGGCCATCGCCTCATACTGCGGCACCTTGACGGCCATGAGGTCAAACTCACGGTGCGAAAGCACGAGGTTGATGTACTCGCGCTCGGAGCCGGCCACCTTGAGCGGCACCTGGATCACGTCGTGGCCATACACCACGTTGCCGTCCTGCGGCAGCGGAGGTGGGATCGGTAGCTCATTCGCGCTGCCGCTCTTGCCATTCGCTTTGCCATTGGCATTGGCATTGGCATTGGCATTGGCATTGGCGTTGGCGTTGGCGTTGGCGTTGGTGGTATTGGAGCCATTGCTGCCATTGCTGTTGGGGTGCGGGTGGTACTGCTGCGGGCCCGGGAACGAGTGTTGGTGGAACGGAGGCGGGTGCGGGTGGAATGAGTGTTGGTGTTGGTTACCCATACCCATGGGCAGCGGTGGCTGCGGATGCGCATGCGGGTGGCGCTGCAGCGACATGAGCAGCGACAGCGCGCGTGGGGAGAGCGCGCCAGAGGAGGGCGGCACGAAGCCATAGGGCGGTGGCGGTGCGAATGCCGACAGCGCGGCGTCGGCCGCGGCATCCAACTCACCATGCTCGCGACGGTACGCGTCGCGATATTGCTGCTGTTGTTGCTGGTAAAGTTGCTGGTACTGCTGCTGCTGCTGGTATTGTTGGTGTTGGTGCTGCTGGTACTGTTGTTGGTGCGGGTATGGCTGTTGGTGTTGGTGTTGGTGCGGGTGTTGGTGGTGCGACCGTTGGTGGTGCTGCGGGTACGGTTCGTTGGGGGGCGGCGGCGGAGGAGGAGGAGGCGCGTAGTGCGGCATGGTCATGTCGCCGACCCACGTCGTGGCAGCGGACGTGAACGAGAACGGGAACGTGGCTGGTCAACGTCTCGTTCGCGCTTGTTCGCCAAGTAAGCCACCGAGCGGAATGAGATGCTCGTCCAGGGGCGGCGCCTGCTTGGGGGGGAGCGGGTGGAGGGGAGCAGACGAGAAGAGAGGAGAAGGGAGAAGAGAAGACGGGCTCCTCTTCTACACGCCGACTGATTGAGTCAACGGCGCAGTGTTCTTCCGTTGCTCCTCCGCCTTGTGACTGAAGCCAGAGGAGGGCAAGCTTGCGGGGCGGCTCCGCTGGCCAAGGGCAGTCAACCTCCCTCCCTCCTCCTCCTCCTCCTCCCTCTTGGCCAACGCTGCGACCGACATGGCGTCCCTGCTCTGACGCTTTTTCTCCGCCGGCGCGCACGCATACAAACCGCAAGCTTGTGTTGCGTTAGACGCACAGCTCGACAAACAGGCCGCCCGTGCAGAACATGGACGCAACTCAAAAGGCTGGCGGGGGCGGAGGCCGAGAGCGACTTATTGTGCCCACACTCAGGCACTGTATAGTGGCAGCGGTTCGGGGAGGGAAGAGCCAAGCCGGAAACCAATAAACCACCCGAATAAAGCGCGCCCAGCGACAGGGCTGTATCGACTGGAGGATACGCGGTTGCTCCAAAACGAAGTCGTTTCTCCATGCGGGGTAGGGAAGCCGAAGAGCGCTGTAATAGGGGAACTCACAGTATTCCACACGGGCTGCAACGATAAATGAACCGCACGTCGATCACCACGACATGAAAATGGACGCTGCCAGCCATCGCTATTGTAAACGGTTCGTCTACATCCAAGCTGTATGTATGCAATGCAGCGCCATCTACAGTAGACACGCCTTACACACAGGTACAGGTACATGACACGGATAGATTGAAGTGGTAGAGTTTTATTGTCCTGTTGATGAAACTCGACATTTCAAATTGAGTCCGTGTGCGCAGAAGAAGATTGGGGGAGCCAGGCGCCACCGCCGTAATCAACAATTACGTCATCGCAGCAGTAGCTCCACCAAGCTCCTCCTCTCCCTGCTTCACAACTCAGGCAGAGCCGTGCCTCATGCGCTTCACTCACCCAGCCAAAGACCAAGGAGGAGGCACGAGAGGCACTACCCGCGCTGGAGAGCGGACGTGGTGACGCAGATGATCAACCACCGCTTACGCCTTAACCGACGACTTGCGGCTGCTGCGGCGCTTGGCGATCTCACTGGCACGACGTTCCTTCTGCTCCTTAACGCGCTGCAGTGCCATAAGGCGTATAAGGAGCAGGATCAAAAGGGGACCATGGTCACAAGTGCCACGAGTCAGTTCTCCCGTTTCCAAGCCAATCCAGTCACGCAAAACAACTCAATCCATCCACAAGCAAAGCAAGAACGCACCTGAGCGTGGAGACGGCTGTACTCGGCGGCCTCGCGCTTCACCTTCTCGCGCTGGTTCTGCTTGGCAGCCAGCATCTCGCGCTTGTGGTGCAGCACACGCGGCGTGACCAGACGCTGGATCTTGGGCGCCTTGTCGTTCTTCTTGCCGGTCTTGCTGTCGAACTTGCGACGAATCACGTACTTGCGGACGTCATCCTCCTTGCTCAAGTTGAACAGCTTGCGGATGTTCGAGGCACGCTTGGGCCCAAGGCGACGCGGCACCTGGACATCCGTGAGGCCCGGCACCTCGGCGTCCCCCTGCTTGGACACGACGAGGTTGAGCACCGAAAGGTCGGGGCCAACGATGCAGCCACGCACGGACTTGCGCTTGCGCTCACCCTTGCGGCGCGGGCGGTAGCACGACTTGCCGAGCGACAGCAGCAGACGCACACGGCCGTTGGTGAGCACACCCTGCTTCATGGGGAAGCCCTGCTTGTCGTTACCGCCCGAGATGCGGAAGACGAAGCCCTTGAACTCGTCGCCGAGCACCTCGCCCTCAACCTCCTGGGAGATACGCTTGTCGTAGAAGGCACGCAGCTTGTGCTCATCATCGACGTCGAGCACCTTCTGGGCACCCGTCTGCGGGTTCGCAATGTTAAGCTTCATGTTGGACTAAAAAAGCTGCACCGACCCAGCCAGAGATAGAGCATAGCACACACAGGTCAGTTGAACGCTCATCACCAAGTCGTATTCGCATGCACGTCCATACCAATCGGGTCGCTGCAGAGCTGCCTCCTGTCATGCAGGGCCGACATGCTCATGGGTGCCCATCCACTGGCCAGCACGCCAGCCACACCCGCACCCACAGCAACAGCACTACAGGTACCACCACGGCCACCATACACACACACACACAAGCAGGATCATGCGGCTTACCTCAGGAACAAGGACAATGGGGGCCTTCGAGCCAAAGCCGGTCGCGATGCCGCCCACCCCAGCGGCTCGCCCCCACCCAATCAATCGCCCGCACCGTGGCTTCCCACCGGTTCACAACCCCCCCACCACTCGTCCCGGAAATAGAGAGTTTGTATACCACCCTCAGACCGCGCCTGTATTGAACTGGATACGGTCCTCCACCAAGACAGGCTGCACGGTTCACAGTTAACCGAACATGAACCGTTAACCGTGACCCGAGCAATGGAGTGAACCGAACGGGCGTCCACCGCCGGGGATACATACACTCTGCATCACTGGCGGCGTCGGAAGATGCTCATGGCAAAACGTGTGGAAGCGCGATTAGGATTCGACTTCGACAATGGGGAACCAAGCGAGTACGACGGCACCACCGCAGGCCGCGGCGGAGGGCGGCTGCCCCGTCAAGCACGACGCCACGCCCGTGCCTGCTGCCGAGGGAGGTGGCGGCTGCCCCGTTCAGCACAGCGCCAAGGCCCCTGCCGCCCCGGAAGGCAGCGGCTGCCCCGTCAAGCATGACGCGGCCAAGGAAGTCTACAACGTGTATGGGCAGCGCATTGACCCGACCAACATGATGCCATACAACCCGAACCAGGACCCGAACGAGCAGCAGCGATACCCACTGCCGCAGGAGCGCGTGCAGTCCACGATCCCCAAGGGTGGCACTGAAGGCACGTGGCTCTACCCGTCGGAGCAAATGTTTTTCAACGCACTCAAGCGCAAGGGCAAGGGAGAGGACGTGCACGAGGGCGACGTGACCACGATCGTGGCCATCCACAACAACATGAACGAGCGCGCGTGGGCGCAGGTGGAGGAGTACGAGAAGATCTGCCACCCCGAGTACGTGTTTCCCTAGCTTTTTTTTATTATTGTTGGGTTTTGTGTGCCATGAGAAATGGCGACTACCTGAGAAAGCGCACCGGTGGATTGACGAACCATTTGTGGTGTCCACTGCTTGTTGGGTATGGTGTACAGGTCTGAGCCCAAGCTGCTCAAGTTCTGCGGGCGGCCAGATGATCTCACTCCCATTGCCTGGGCCAAGAACCTGCTGGGCTACGGCAAGCCGTTCGATCGCCACGACTGGACCATTTTGCGCAGCGACAACACGCAGGCGCGGTACGTGATCGACTATTACTTTGATGACGACAAGGCCGCGGAGGACAAGGTGCCGGAGCTGCACTCGGCGTCCAGTGTCAAGTCCATCTCCATGTACGCGCGACCAGCCATCGACTCGATTAGCGACGTCGTGGACCGCATCAAGTTCCCAGTGATCACGTTTGCGAACGACCACAAGGGACCCGACCTCAGCGCGCGGGCTGCGATGGTGGAGAAGCAGGCGGCGGATGCCGAGAAGGAGGCGCCCTTGACTGTGGCCGAAGTGGAGGCCACATTCGGCAAGATCAAGGAGTCGTGCAAGAACGCCTTCAACGCCGTCAAGGTGTGCCAGAGTGAGGTTGAGTGCGCACAGGCTGCCACGGCGCTGCAGTTGTGCATGGGCCAGATCGTGTGCCCTTCGGCTGCTGTTAAGTTCAACAAGGCGCTGGACAGCAGTGATGAAAACAAGATCGAGGCCGCATTCAGCGAGTTGACCACTAGCCTGGAGAAGTTTCAGGAACGCAGTGCCGATGCCATGCGCGCGCAGGCGGCACGGGAGGCGTCCAAGAAGGAATAGAAGAAGGCTGTGCGGTCTTCATCCAGGGCCGCGCTCCCCCCGTCCTGCGCCGTGCTCTTCGCGACTTAATAAATATGCGATTCTGCTTCCATTTCATTGACTTTGTGCAGCCTTGGACGAATGCTATTAGTGATGGGCAAACGTCCTGGCAGCATCGTCGCCGTCCTCCTCCTCCATGCACACCTTGACGTGTCCCTGTTGATCGATGAATTGATTCCGCAAGTGGCCGACAAGGCGGTCCTCCACCGCGAGCTGCTTCAGCAATTTCTCGGCTAACACCAAGGTCAATATTGGTTGATTCGCGTGTCTTCGTATCATACTAATACCAGCTCTAGGAGGGGAAGGCCAACAGCATCAGCAACAACAAAGCTCGGAAACATACCCGATGGTGATCCAGTGGAGGCAAAGGTGCCTCGCTTCTGCGCGAGTAAGGCTCGCGTGGCTGCGCGTTCGCGCTCTTTGGCTGTGACGTCTTGAATCAAACGGAAATTGAGCAAATCGCGCGCGATTACCTCGTGCGCTTGCTCGCGGGCATATTGAAGCGCCGTTTTGCCCCAGCGATCCGCTGGCGTGATGTCTGCGCCGCGCGTCAGCAACAGCGTCACGCACTGCTGGAATCCGAGCCGCGCGCAATGCTGCAGAGCTGTCTCGCCGTACACGTTCTACCGGAACGAACACCACATCAGCAACGTGAACGAAAAAAAAAAAAAGAAAAACGAATCTTGTTCCTCCGGTTCCATCTCACTGACCTGCGCGTTGACGTCCGCCTTGTGCTCAATTAAAGCGGTCAGGATGGTCAGTGCCTGGTTCATCTTGGTCACAACGTTTGTGGCATCATAAAGGTGGGAAATACTCTCGGCTGGCCAGTTGTGCCATAGGAAATGGATGGCCTGGTCCCCATTGGCAGTGTGCAGATACACGACCGCGCCCTGGTCCAGTAGCGCCTGCACGAGTTCAACGGATAGTAGGCGACAAGCCGCCATGAGTGGCGTGATGCCCGCGTCCCGATTTAATTGGACTGCAGCCAGACATGGCGTGCTGTCTTGATGAGACCTGGTTCGTAGTGTCACGGGGATATTCACATCTCGAAATGTATGCGTCTTGAGCCACAAGACGGCTTCGCTATTGATACGGAGAAGAAATAAGAGCGATACAGTCAATGCAGGTGCCCACAAGCACATTACATCTTCTAACCCAACGACTACAGCACGCTGTCGTACGTACTCTATGAGCTGAAGATGCATTTTGCTCCAGAATTGCTCAAGGCCCTCGCGGTGTCGAATGTCAAGCAGGCGCATGCGTCTCTCTGCTCGGGTTGCGTCCACGGCCGTGTCCTCCTCTTGCAGTAGGCTCAAAAACTGGCCCATGCTGTACTCCAATAACCCACCAACACGGTTTGAACCGACGGATACATACTGCCTACTGGTTGTTGAGAGCGAGCGACTGTCCGGCGTTACGGTTGCTGCCACCAACAGCTTCTTCTTGGCTGCCAGTGACACCGCACGCTCGTTCTCGAGGAGCAGCTGCGAGCCAGCTATCGGGTATGCGTTCTTCACATTGCGAATGTGGTATTTCCCGCGTGTATTGATGGGCGCAACGTCGTCCAGCGGGTGCGCATCCGCGATCGCTCGTAAGCCCTCGGGGTCCAGTTCGTTCACTGTGGTGTACATACCAATGCGTTGCCCCTGATTTCCAGCAGAGCGGCTGCACGGACCAGTAGACGTGGTCGCCAGCGATGGTAGAGATTTCGTTAACGGAGACGCCGCTAATTTCTTGTTGCGTGTGAGTGCCAGCGTGTTTGCAACGACATTCCGCTTGGCTTGTGCCCTCTTGGCTTGTGCCCTCTTGGCGTCGTCCTCGCTAGTGCGCAGCACCTGCTCGTATCGCTGCTGGATGGAGCGGCGATCCAGCTCCAGCTCGCTTCGTCGTCGCTCCTACGATATGAGGGAGGAGTCACAGCAATAGCGGCATCAGAGTGATGGGTCTTACAGGCCACGTATTGCAACGCATGTCACGCACCACTTCTCGTCGCCGCGCCTGCTCTAGCTGTGCGCGGTGCTGCTGCAGGTACTCGGTGCGTTGCCTCCGCTTCGCCTCCGCCCCAGCGTCGTCGGCGTCGTCGTCATCCTGGTCGTGGGGTCGCATGGCCACACACGGTTCCCTGGTCATGTAGCACGGTGGTATAGGGGCCATCACCCAACAACATGGGTACAGTCGCCATGCAGTCCGTACGTACGTATGAGATCCAGGTTGCATGTCAAATGCCATGCCCTCCCCAAAATAGCTCGTGCCCTCTTAAATCCGAACCCATCCAGATTATTGCGTGTTCTCCCCTCGCATGTTTTGTCCCCATCCCTCCGATACGTAATACACGTGAAGAGGCGTTTAATCGAGTGATATGCGGTACACTCCACGAAGGTTTACTTAACGTGACGGTGGCTGTTGACGTCCAATCACCCGAATACAAGCCCCCTTTCCTTCACTGTCTGTCTGTGAGTGTATGTGTGTGTATAGAATCTCCAGGTCTACAGA